>JASFAW010000010.1:36029010-36067454 GCA_030737815.1 Allium fistulosum | reverse complement strand
ATATATTTCTTACTAAAACATATGTATTCGATCTATAGAAATCAAATCTTTATTTTTAAACCGTATTATATATATATATATATATATATATATATATATTATATATATATATATATATATATCAAATATTCCTGTATGTTATCACCGTTTAGTGTCCTTTAACTTTTGAAATCAATTTCGTGCCTTTTTGATGTGATTATCTACACCAAACCATTAATATACGAATTTGGATTGATTTTCATATAATATAATGTTTGTGTATATAAATTCATGTAAATTTAATAGAATTGCATAAAAATACTAATTTTGGATATTATGGTTAATGAGAGCATCATGGAAGAAGAAGAGGGAGATGGAAAATTAGTTTTCTGAAATGGAAAGTGGGATACGCATCTCCTTTTTGAGTCAAAGTAGATAAACAACTGCAATCTGCCCGAAAATTAAAATATAGATTCAGATTGCGTGTCGTCGGAGCGACTCGACGACGTTTTCGGTCTAATCTCCTTCATACGAGTTCCAAGCGACACAAACAAATATGTCGTTCAAATCAGAAAAACAAGACGGTTGCGATGGCGCCAGTTTCGTCACCAAATTCCAATGTCTTAAAAATGACCATTTTACCCATCCTTCTTTTTAATTTATTTAATCAATCCATCGATTTCACTATTTTTCATACTATCATATTATTATTATTCAATTAGAATACTATTTGATTTTTCAAGGTATTAGATTCTCCCCATTAAGATGAATTTCGTCCCCAAATTCAAAAACTAAGCCGGCTCTGTACCAAATCGTAAACCAAAATTAAGCCTTGCTGTAACTTATAAATATTCCAGTTTTACGGCATGCGATACATGTGTACTAATACACATTGCGGCATAGGCTCTGTGCTTAATCTACCACATCACTCGGTCCGAGCACACTCCGGAGAGCAGGCATGAACCTTTAAATTTATAGATTCCGGCCTAAAATAGGTCTAGGAACCTGTAAAAAATACTCGACGACCAGTACGGTGTACTAGCCTGAAACAATTCTTGGGTTACTCCAGGATGTACAAATTTCTATAATATTGTATTTTTTATTATTTTTAACTCTTTGTTCTTGTGATTTCTTAGCTTTTGATCTTCATACTTATGTAATATACATTCATAATAAACCATACTATTTTCCCCGTAAGTTTTTACCCTCGTTTTATTTTTTAAGATTATAATTCCTTCAACGTTCTTATATTGAAATAAATTATATAAATTCAATATATATGGTTTATATTCTAAATAAAATTATATTTCTAACTAAAACAAACTAAAACATATGTATTCGATCTATAGAAATCAAATCTTTATTTTTAAACCGTATTATATATATATATATATATATATATATATATATATATATATATATATCATATATTCCTGTATGTTAACACCGTTTAATGTACTTTAACTTTTGAAATCAATTTCGTACCATTTTGATGTGATTATCTACACCAAACCATTAATATATGAATTTGGACTGCTTTTCATATAATATAATGTTTGTGTATATAAATTCTTGTAAATTTAATAGAATTGCATAAAAATACTAATTTTGGATATTATGGTTAATGAGAGCATCAGGGAAGAAGAAGAGGGAGATGGAAAATTAGTTTTCTGAAATGGAAAGTGGGATACGCATCTCCTTTTTGAGTCAAAGTAGATAAACAACTGCAGTCTGTCCGAAAATTAAAATTCAGATTCAGATTGCGTGTCGTCAGATCGACTCGACGACGTTTTCGGTCTAATCTCCTTCATACGAGCTCCAAGCGACACAAACAAATATGTCGTTCAAATCAGAAAAACGAGACGGTTGCGATGGTGCCAGTTTCATCACCAAATTACAATGTCTTAAAAATGACCATTTTACCCATCCATCTTTTTAATTTATTTAGTCAATCCATCGATTCCACTATTTTTCCATGCTATCATATTATTATTATTCGATTAGAATACTATTTGATTTTTCAAGGTATTAGATTATCCCCATTAAAATGAATTTCGTCCCCAAATTCAAAAACTAAGCCGGCTCTATACCAAATCGTAAACCAAAATTAAGCCTGCTGTAGCTTATAAATATTGCCGTTTTACGGCATGCGATACTCATGTACTAACACACTTTGCCACATAGGCTCGGTGCCTAATCTACCACATCACTCGGTTCGAGCACACTCAGGAAAGCTGGCACGAACCTTTAAATTTATAGATTCCGGCCTAAAATAGGTCCAGGAACTTGTAAAAAATACTCGACGACCAGTACGATGTACTAGCCGAGACAATTCTTGGGTTACTCCAGGATGTACAAATTTCTATAATATTGTATTTTTATTATTTTTAACTCTTTGTTCTTGTGATTTCTTATCTTTTGATCTTCGTACTTACGTAATATACATTCATGATAAACCCTACTATTTTCCCGTAACTTTTTACCCTCGTTTTATTTTTAAGTTTATAATTCCTTCAATTTCTTATATTGAAATAAATTATATAAATTCAATATATATAGCTTATATTCTAAATAAAATTATATTTCTTACTAAAACATATGTATTCGTTCTATAGAAATCAAATCTTTATTTTTAAACCGTATTTTATATATATATATATATATATATATATATATATATATATATATATATATATATATATATATATATATATATATATATATATATTCCTGTATGTTATCACAGTTTAGTGTCCTTTAACTTTTGAAATCAATTTCGTGCCTTTTTGATGTGATTATCTACACCAAACCATTAATATACGAATTTGGATTGCTTTTCATATAATATAATGTTTGTGTATATAAATTCATGTAAATTTAATAGAATTGCATAAAAATACTAATTTTGGATATTATGGTTAATGAGAGCATCATGGTAGAAGAAGAGGGAGATGGAAAATTAGTTTTCTGAAATGGAAAGTGGGATACGCATCTCCTTTTTGAGTCAAAGTAGATAAACAACTGCAGTCTGC
This sequence comes from Allium fistulosum, assembly GCA_030737815.1. Lineage (NCBI taxonomy): Eukaryota > Viridiplantae > Streptophyta > Magnoliopsida > Asparagales > Amaryllidaceae > Allium > Allium fistulosum. The sequence continues at coordinate 36,064,443 of JASFAW010000010.1, read as the reverse complement.
CCGAAAATTAAAATTCAGATTCAGATTGCGTGTTGTCGGAGCGACTCGACGACGGTTTCGGTCTAATCTCCTTCATACGAGCTCCAAGCGACACAAACAAATATGTCGTTCAAATCAGAAAAACGAGACGGTTGCGATGGCGCCAGTTTCGTCACCAAATTCCAATGTCTAAAAATGACCATTTTACCCATCCATCCTTTTAATTTATTTAATCAATCATCGATTCCACTATTTTTCATGCTATCATATTATTATTATTCGATTAGAATACTATTTGATTTTTCAAGGTATTAGATTATCCCCATTAAAATGAATTTCGTCCCCAAATTCAAAAACTAAGCCGGCTCTATACAAAATCGTAAACCAAAATTAAGCCTGCTGTAGCTTATAAATATTGCCGTTTTACGGCATGCGATACCCGTGTACTAACACACATTGCCGCATAGGCTCGGTGCCTAATCTACCACATCACTCGGTCCGAGCACACTTAGGAAAGCTGGCACGAACCTTTAAATTTATAGATTCCGGCCTAAAATAGGTCCAGGAACCTGTAAAAAATACTCGACGACCAGTACGGTGTACTAGCCCGAGACAATTCTTGGGTTACTCCAGGATGTACAAATTTCTATAATATTGTATTTTTATTATTTTTAACTCTTTGTTCTTGGATTTCTTATCTTTTGATCTTCGTACTTACGTAATATACATTCATGATAAACCCTACTATTTTCCCTGTAACTTTTTACCCTCGTTTTATTTTTTAAGTTTATAATTCCTTCAATTTCTTATATTGAAATAAATTATATAAATTCAATATATATAGCTTATATTCTAAATAAAATTATATTTCTTACTAAAACATATGTATTCGATCTATAGAAATCAAATCTTTATTTTTAAACCGTATTATATATATATATATATATATATATATATATATATATATATATATATATATATATATATCAAATATTCCTGTATGTTATCACCGTTTAGTGTCCTTTAACTTTTGAAATCAATTTCGTGCCTTTTTGATGTGATTATCTACACCAAACCATTAATATACGAATTTGGATTGATTTTCATATAATATAATGTTTGTGTATATAAAATTCATGTAAATTTAATAGAATTGCATAAAAATACTAATTTTGGATATTATGGTTAATGAGAGCATCATGGAAGAAGAAGAGGGAGATGAAAATTAGTTTTCTGAAATGGAAAGTGGGATACGCATCTCCTTTTTGAGTCAAAGTAGATAAACAACTGCAATCTGCCCGAAAATTAAAATATAGATTCAGATTGCGTGTCGTCGGAGCGACTCGACGACGTTTTCGGTCTAATCTCCTTCATACGAGTTCCAAGCGACACAAACAAATATGTCGTTCAAATCAGAAAAACAAGACGGTTGCGATGGCGCCAGTTTCGTCACCAAATTCCAATGTCTTAAAAATGACCATTTTACCCATCCTTCTTTTTAATTTATTTAATCAATCCATCGATTCCACTATTTTTCATACTATCATATTATTATTATTCAATTAGAATACTATTTGATTTTTCAAGGTATTAGATTCTCCCCATTAAGATGAATTTCGTCCCCAAATTCAAAAACTAAGCCGGCTCTGTACCAAATCGTAAACCAAAATTAAGCCTGCTGTAACTTATAAATATTCCAGTTTTACGGCATGCGATACATGTGTACTAATACACATTGCGGCATAGGCTCTGTGCTTAATCTACCACATCACTCGGTCCGAGCACACTCCGGAGAGCAGGCATGAACCTTTAAATTTATAGATTCCGGCCTAAAATAGGTCTAGGAACCTGTAAAAAATACTCGACGACCAGTACGGTGTACTAGCCTGAAACAATTCTTGGGTTACTCCAGGATGTACAAATTTCTATAATATTGTATTTTTTATTATTTTTAACTCTTTGTTCTTGTGATTTCTTAGCTTTTGATCTTCATACTTATGTAATATACATTCATAATAAACCATACTATTTTCCCCGTAAGTTTTTACCCTCGTTTTATTTTTTAAGATTATAATTCCTTCAACGTTCTTATATTGAAATAAATTATATAAATTCAATATATATGGTTTATATTCTAAATAAAATTATATTCTAACTAAAACAAACTAAAACATATGTATTCGATCTATAGAAATCAAATCTTTATTTTTAAACCGTATTATATATATATATATATATATATATATATATATATATATATATATCATATATTCCTGTATGTTAACACCGTTTAATGTACTTTAACTTTTGAAATCAATTTCGTACCATTTTGATGTGATTATCTACACCAAACCATTAATATATGAATTTGGACTGCTTTTCATATAATATAATGTTTGTGTATATAAATTCTTGTAAATTTAATAGAATTGCATAAAAATACTAATTTTGGATATTATGGTTAATGAGAGCATCAGGGAAGAAGAAGAGGGAGATGGAAAATTAGTTTTCTGAAATGGAAAGTGGGATACGCATCTCCTTTTTGAGTCAAAGTAGATAAACAACTGCAGTCTGTCCGAAAATTAAAATTCAGATTCAGATTGCGTGTCGTCAGATCGACTCGACGACGTTTTCGGTCTAATCTCCTTCATACGAGCTCCAAGCGACACAAACAAATATGTCGTTCAAATCAGAAAAACGAGACGGTTGCGATGGTGCCAGTTTCATCACCAAATTACAATGTCTTAAAATGACCATTTTACCCATCCATCTTTTTAATTTATTTAGTCAATCCATCGATTCCACTATTTTTCCATGCTATCATATTATTATTATTCGATTAGAATACTATTTGATTTTTCAAGGTATTAGATTATCCCCATTAAAATGAATTTCGTCCCCAAATTCAAAAACTAAGCCGGCTCTATACCAAATCGTAAACCAAAATTAAGCCTGCTGTAGCTTATAAATATTGCCGTTTTACGGCATGCGATACTCATGTACTAACACACTTTGCCACATAGGCTCGGTGCCTAATCTACCACATCACTCGGTTCGAGCACACTCAGGAAAGCTGGCACGAACCTTTAAATTTATAGATTCCGGCCTAAAATAGGTCCAGGAACTTGTAAAAAATACTCGACGACCAGTACGATGTACTAGCCCGAGACAATTCTTGGGTTACTCCAGGATGTACAAATTTCTATAATATTGTATTTTTATTATTTTTAACTCTTTGTTCTTGTGATTTCTTATCTTTTGATCTTCGTACTTACGTAATATACATTCATGATAAACCCTACTATTTTCCCCGTAACTTTTTACCCTCGTTTTATTTTTTAAGTTTATAATTCCTTCAATTTCTTATATTGAAATAAATTATATAAATTCAATATATATAGCTTATATTCTAAATAAAATTATATTTCTTACTAAAACATATGTATTCGATCTATAGAAATCAAATCTTTATTTTTAAACCGTATTATATATATATATATATATATATATATATATATATATATATATATATATTCCTGTATGTTATCACAGTTTAGTGTCCTTTAACTTTTGAAATCAATTTCGTGCCTTTTTGATGTGATTATCTACACCAAACCATTAATATACGAATTTGGATTGCTTTTCATATAATATAATGTTTGTGTATATAAATTCATGTAAATTTAATAGAATTGCATAAAAATACTAATTTTGGATATTATGGTTAATGAGAGCATCATGGTAGAAGAAGAGGGAGATGGAAAATTAGTTTTCTGAAATGGAAAGTGGGATACGCATCTCCTTTTTGAGTCAAAGTAGATAAACAACTGCAGTCTGCCCGAAAATTAAAATTCAGATTCAGATTGCGTGTTGTCGGAGCGACTCGACGACGGTTTCGGTCTAATCTCCTTCATACGAGCTCCAAGCGACACAAACAAATATGTCGTTCAAATCAGAAAAACGAGACGGTTGCGATGGCGCCAGTTTCGTCACCAAATTCCAATGTCTAAAATGACCATTTTACCCATCCATCCTTTTAATTTATTTAATCAATCCATCGATTCCACTATTTTTCATGCTATCATATTATTATTATTCGATTAGAATACTATTTGATTTTTCAAGGTATTAGATTATCCCCATTAAAATGAATTTCGTCCCCAAATTCAAAAACTAAGCCGGCTCTATACAAAATCGTAAACCAAAATTAAGCCTGCTGTAGCTTATAAATATTGCCGTTTTACGGCATGCGATACCCGTGTACTAACACACATTGCCGCATAGGCTCGGTGCCTAATCTACCACATCACTCGGTCCGAGCACACTTAGGAAAGCTGGCACGAACCTTTAAATTTATAGATTCCGGCCTAAAATAGGTCCAGGAACCTGTAAAAAATACTCGACGACCAGTACGGTGTACTAGCCCGAGACAATTCTTGGGTTACTCCAGGATGTACAAATTTCTATAATATTGTATTTTATTATTTTTAACTCTTTGTTCTTGGGATTTCTTATCTTTTGATCTTCGTACTTACGTAATATACATTCATGATAAACCCTACTATTTTCCCTGTAACTTTTTACCCTCGTTTTATTTTTAAGTTTATAATTCCTTCAATTTCTTATATTGAAATAAATTATATAAATTCAATATATATAGCTTATATTCTAAATAAAATTATATTTCTTACTAAAACATATGTATTCGATCTATAGAAATCAAATCTTTATTTTTAAACCGTATTATATATATATATATATATATATATATATATATATATATATATATATCAAATATTCCTGTATGTTATCACCGTTTAGTGTCCTTTAACTTTTGAAATCAATTTCGTGCCTTTTTGATGTGATTATCTACACCAAACCATTAATATACGAATTTGGATTGATTTTCATATAATATAATGTTTGTGTATATAAATTCATGTAAATTTAATAGAATTGCATAAAAATACTAATTTTGGATATTATGGTTAATGAGAGGATCATGGAAGAAGAAGAGGGAGATGGAAAATTAGTTTTCTGAAATGGAAAGTGGGATACGCATCTCCTTTTTGAGTCAAAGTAGATAAACAACTGCAATCTGCCCGAAAATTAAAATATAGATTCAGATTGCGTGTCGTCGGAGCGACTCGACGACGTTTTCGGTCTAATCTCCTTCATACGAGTTCCAAGCGACACAAACAAATATGTCGTTCAAATCAGAAAAACAAGACGGTTGCGATGGCGCCAGTTTCGTCACCAAATTCCAATGTCTTAAAAATGACCATTTTACCCATCCTTCTTTTTAATTTATTTAATCAATCCATCGATTCCACTATTTTTCATACTATCATATTATTATTATTCAATTAGAATACTATTTGATTTTTCAAGGTATTAGATTCTCCCCATTAAGATGAATTTCGTCCCCAATTCAAAAACTAAGCCGGCTCTGTACCAAATCGTAAACCAAAATTAAGCCTGCTGTAACTTATAAATATTCCAGTTTTACGGCATGCGATACATGTGTACTAATACACATTGCGGCATAGCTCTGTGCTTAATCTACCACATCACTCGGTCCGAGCACACTCCGGAGAGCAGGCATGAACCTTTAAATTTATAGATTCCGGCCTAAAATAGGTCTAGGAACCTGTAAAAAATACTCGACGACCAGTACGGTGTACTAGCCTGAAACAATTCTTGGGTTACTCCAGGATGTACAAATTTCTATAATATTGTATTTTTTATTATTTTTAACTCTTTGTTCTTGTGATTTCTTAGCTTTTGATCTTCATACTTATGTAATATACATTCATAATAAACCATACTATTTTCCCCGTAAGTTTTTACCCTCGTTTTATTTTTTAAGATTATAATTCCTTCAACGTTCTTATATTGAAATAAATTATATAAATTCAATATATATGGTTTATATTCTAAATAAAATTATATTTCTAACTAAAACAAACTAAAACATATGTATTCGATCTATAGAAATCAAATCTTTATTTTTAAACCGTATTATATATATATATATATATATATATATATATATATATATATATATATATCATATATTCCTGTATGTTAACACCGTTTAATGTACTTTAACTTTTGAAATCAATTTCGTACCATTTTGATGTGATTATCTACACCAAACCATTAATATATGAATTTGGACTGCTTTTCATATAATATAATGTTTGTGTATATAAATTCTTGTAAATTTAATAGAATTGCATAAAAATACTAATTTTGGATATTATGGTTAATGAGAGCATCAGGGAAGAAGAAGAGGGAGATGGAAAATTAGTTTTCTGAAATGGAAAGTGGGATACGCATCTCCTTTTTGAGTCAAAGTAGATAAACAACTGCAGTCTGTCCGAAAATTAAAATTCAGATTCAGATTGCGTGTCGTCAGATCGACTCGACGACGTTTTCGGTCTAATCTCCTTCATACGAGCTCCAAGCGACACAAACAAATATGTCGTTCAAATCAGAAAAACGAGACGGTTGCGATGGTGCCAGTTTCATCACCAAATTACAATGTCTTAAAAATGACCATTTTACCCATCCATCTTTTTAATTTATTTAGTCAATCCATCGATTCCACTATTTTTCCATGCTATCATATTATTATTATTCGATTAGAATACTATTTGATTTTTCAAGGTATTAGATTATCCCCATTAAAATGAATTTCGTCCCCAAATTCAAAAACTAAGCCGGCTCTATACCAAATCGTAAACCAAAATTAAGCCTGCTGTAGCTTATAAATATTGCCGTTTTACGACATGCGATACTCATGTACTAACACACTTTGCCACATAGGCTCGGTGCCTAATCTACCACATCACTCGGTTCGAGCACACTCAGGAAAGCTGGCACGAACCTTTAAATTTATAGATTCCGGCCTAAAATAGGTCCAGGAACTTGTAAAAAATACTCGACGACCAGTACGATGTACTAGCCCGAGACAATTCTTGGGTTACTCCAGGATGTACAAATTTCTATAATATTGTATTTTTATTATTTTTAACTCTTTGTTCTTGTGATTTCTTATCTTTTGATCTTCGTACTTACGTAATATACATTCATGATAAACCCTACTATTTTCCCCGTAACTTTTTACCCTCGTTTTATTTTTTAAGTTTATAATTCCTTCAATTTCTTATATTGAAATAAATTATATAAATTCAATATATATAGCTTATATTCTAAATAAAATTATATTTCTTACTAAAACATATGTATTCGATCTATAGAAATCAAATCTTTATTTTTAAACCGTATTATATATATATATATATATATATATATATATATATATATATATATATATATTCCTGTATGTTATCACAGTTTAGTGTCCTTTAACTTTTGAAATCAATTTCGTGCCTTTTTGATGTGATTATCTACACCAAACCATTAATATACGAATTTGGATTGCTTTTCATATAATATAATGTTTGTGTATATAAATTCATGTAAATTTAATAGAATTGCATAAAAATACTAATTTTGGATATTATGGTTAATGAGAGCATCATGGTAGAAGAAGAGGGAGATGGAAAATTAGTTTTCTGAAATGGAAAGTGGGATACGCATCTCCTTTTTGAGTCAAAGTAGATAAACAACTGCAGTCTGCCCGAAAATTAAAATTCAGATTCAGATTGCGTGTTGTCGGAGCGACTCGACGACGGTTTCGGTCTAATCTCCTTCATACGAGCTCCAAGCGACACAAACAAATATGTCGTTCAAATCAGAAAAACGAGACGGTTGCGATGGCGCCAGTTTCGTCACCAAATTCCAATGTCTAAAAATGACCATTTTACCCATCCATCCTTTTAATTTATTTAATCAATCCATCGATTCCACTATTTTTCATGCTATCATATTATTATTATTCGATTAGAATACTATTTGATTTTTCAAGGTATTAGATTATCCCCATTAAAATGAATTTCGTCCCCAAATTCAAAAACTAAGCCGGCTCTATACAAAATCGTAAACCAAAATTAAGCCTGCTGTAGCTTATAAATATTGCCGTTTTACGGCATGCGATACCCGTGTACTAACACACATTGCCGCATAGGCTCGGTGCCTAATCTACCACATCACTCGGTCCGAGCACACTTAGGAAAGCTGGCACGAACCTTTAAATTTATAGATTCCGGCCTAAAATAGGTCCAGGAACCTGTAAAAAATACTCGACGACCAGTACGGTGTACTAGCCCGAGACAATTCTTGGGTTACTCCAGGATGTACAAATTTCTATAATATTGTATTTTTATTATTTTTAACTCTTTGTTCTTGGGATTTCTTATCTTTTGATCTTCGTACTTACGTAATATACATTCATGATAAACCCTACTATTTTCCCTGTAACTTTTTACCCTCGTTTTATTTTTTAAGTTTATAATTCCTTCAATTCTTATATTGAAATAAATTATATAAATTCAATATATATAGCTTATATTCTAAATAAAATTATATTTCTTACTAAAACATATGTATTCGATCTATAGAAATCAAATCTTTATTTTTAAACCGTATTATATATATATATATATATATATATATATATATATATATATATATATATCAAATATTCCTGTATGTTATCACCGTTTAGTGTCCTTTAACTTTTGAAATCAATTTCGTGCCTTTTTGATGTGATTATCTACACCAAACCATTAATATACGAATTTGGATTGATTTTCATATAATATAATGTTTGTGTATATAAATTCATGTAAATTTAATAGAATTGCATAAAAATACTAATTTTGGATATTATGGTTAATGAGAGGATCATGAAGAAGAAGAGGGAGATGGAAAATTAGTTTTCTGAAATGGAAAGTGGGATACGCATCTCCTTTTTGAGTCAAAGTAGATAAACAACTGCAATCTGCCCGAAAATTAAAATATAGATTCAGATTGCGTGTCGTCGGAGCGACTCGACGACGTTTTCGGTCTAATCTCCTTCATACGAGTTCCAAGCGACACAAACAAATATGTCGTTCAAATCAGAAAAACAAGACGGTTGCGATGGCGCCAGTTTCGTCACCAAATTCCAATGTCTTAAAAATGACCATTTTACCCATCCTTCTTTTTAATTTATTTAATCAATCCATCGATTCACTATTTTTCATACTATCATATTATTATTATTCAATTAGAATACTATTTGATTTTTCAAGGTATTAGATTCTCCCCATTAAGATGAATTTCGTCCCCAAATTCAAAAACTAAGCCGGCTCTGTACCAAATCGTAAACCAAAATTAAGCCTGCTGTAACTTATAAATATTCCAGTTTTACGGCATGCGATACATGTGTACTAATACACATTGCGGCATAGGCTCTGTGCTTAATCTACCACATCACTCGGTCCGAGCACACTCCGGAGAGCAGGCATGAACCTTTAAATTTATAGATTCCGGCCTAAAATAGGTCTAGGAACCTGTAAAAAATACTCGACGACCAGTACGGTGTACTAGCCTGAAACAATTCTTGGGTTACTCCAGGATGTACAAATTTCTATAATATTGTATTTTTTATTATTTTTAACTCTTTGTTCTTGTGATTTCTTAGCTTTTGATCTTCATACTTATGTAATATACATTCATAATAAACCATACTATTTTCCCCGTAAGTTTTTACCCTCGTTTTATTTTTTAAGATTATAATTCCTTCAACGTTCTTATATTGAAATAAATTATATAAATTCAATATATATGGTTTATATTCTAAATAAAATTATATTTCTAACTAAAACAAACTAAAACATATGTATTCGATCTATAGAAATCAAATCTTTATTTTTAAACCGTATTATATATATATATATATATATATATATATATATATATATATATATATATATATATATATATATATCATATATTCCTGTATGTTAACACCGTTTAATGTACTTTAACTTTTGAAATCAATTTCGTACCATTTTGATGTGATTATCTACACCAAACCATTAATATATGAATTTGGACTGCTTTTCATATAATATAATGTTTGTGTATATAAATTCTTGTAAATTTAATAGAATTGCATAAAAATACTAATTTTGGATATTATGGTTAATGAGAGCATCAGGAAGAAGAAGAGGGAGATGGAAAATTAGTTTTCTGAAATGGAAAGTGGGATACGCATCTCCTTTTTGAGTCAAAGTAGATAAACAACTGCAGTCTGTCCGAAAATTAAAATTCAGATTCAGATTGCGTGTCGTCAGATCGACTCGACGACGTTTTCGTCTAATCTCCTTCATACGAGCTCCAAGCGACACAAACAAATATGTCGTTCAAATCAGAAAAACGAGACGGTTGCGATGGTGCCAGTTTCATCACCAAATTACAATGTCTTAAAAATGACCATTTTACCCATCCATCTTTTTAATTTATTTAGTCAATCCATCGATTCCACTATTTTTCCATGCTATCATATTATTATTATTCGATTAGAATACTATTTGATTTTTCAAGGTATTAGATTATCCCCATTAAAATGAATTTCGTCCCCAAATTCAAAAACTAAGCCGGCTCTATACCAAATCGTAAACCAAAATTAAGCCTGCTGTAGCTTATAAATATTGCCGTTTTACGGCATGCGATACTCATGTACTAACACACTTTGCCACATAGGCTCGGTGCCTAATCTACCACATCACTCGGTTCGAGCACACTCAGGAAAGCTGGCACGAACCTTTAAATTTATAGATTCCGGCCTAAAATAGGTCCAGGAACTTGTAAAAAATACTCGACGACCAGTACGATGTACTAGCCCGAGACAATTCTTGGGTTACTCCAGGATGTACAAATTTCTATAATATTGTATTTTTATTATTTTTAACTCTTTGTTCTTGTGATTTCTTATCTTTTGATCTTCGTACTTACGTAATATACATTCATGATAAACCCTACTATTTTCCCCGTAACTTTTTACCCTCGTTTTATTTTTTAAGTTTATAATTCTTCAATTTCTTATATTGAAATAAATTATATAAATTCAATATATATAGCTTATATTCTAAATAAAATTATATTTCTTACTAAAACATATGTATTCGATCTATAGAAATCAAATCTTTATTTTTAAACCGTATTATATATATATATATATATATATATATATATATATATATATATATTCCTGTATGTTATCACAGTTTAGTGTCCTTTAACTTTTGAAATCAATTTCGTGCCTTTTTGATGTGATTATCTACACCAAACCATTAATATACGAATTTGGACTGCTTTTCATATAATATAATGTTTGTGTATATAAATTCTTGTAAATTTAATAGAATTGCATAAAAATACTAATTTTGGATATTATGGTTAATGAGAGCATCAGGGAAGAAGAAGAGGGAGATGGAAAATTAGTTTTCTGAAATGGAAAGTGGGATACGCATCTCCTTTTTGAGTCAAAGTAGATAAACAACTGCAGTCTGTCCGAAAATTAAAATTCAGATTCAGATTGCGTGTCGTCAGATCGACTCGACGACGTTTTCGGTCTAATCTCCTTCATACGAGCTCCAAGCGACACAAACAAATATGTCGTTCAAATCAGAAAAACGAGACGGTTGCGATGGTGCCAGTTTCATCACCAAATTACAATGTCTTAAAAATGACCATTTTACCCATCCATCTTTTAATTTATTTAGTCAATCCATCGATTCCACTATTTTTCCATGCTATCATATTATTATTATTCGATTAGAATACTATTTGATTTTTCAAGGTATTAGATTATCCCCATTAAAATGAATTTCGTCCCCAAATTCAAAAACTAAGCCGGCTCTATACCAAATCGTAAACCAAAATTAAGCCTGCTGTAGCTTATAAATATTGCCGTTTTACGGCATGCGATACTCATGTACTAACACACTTTGCCACATAGGCTCGGTGCCTAATCTACCACATCACTCGGTTCGAGCACACTCAGGAAAGCTGGCACGAACCTTTAAATTTATAGATTCCGGCCTAAAATAGGTCCAGGAACTTGTAAAAAATACTCGACGACCAGTACGATGTACTAGCCCGAGACAATTCTTGGGTTACTCCAGGATGTACAAATTTCTATAATATTGTATTTTTATTATTTTTAACTCTTTGTTCTTGTGATTTCTTATCTTTTGATCTTCGTACTTACGTAATATACATTCATGATAAACCCTACTATTTTCCCCGTAACTTTTTACCCTCGTTTTATTTTTTAAGTTTATAATTCCTTCAATTTCTTATATTGAAATAAATTATATAAATTCAATATATATAGCTTATATTCTAAATAAAATTATATTTCTTACTAAAACATATGTATTCGATCTATAGAAATCAAATCTTTATTTTTAAACCGTATTATATATATATATATATATATATATATATATATATATATATATATATATATATATATATATATATATATATATATATATATATATATATATATATATATATATTCCTGTATGTTATCACAGTTTAGTGTCCTTTAACTTTTGAAATCAATTTCGTGCCTTTTTGATGTGATTATCTACACCAAACCATTAATATACGAATTTGGATTGCTTTTCATATAATATAATGTTTGTGTATATAAATTCATGTAAATTTAATAGAATTGCATAAAAATACTAATTTTGGATATTATGGTTAATGAGAGCATCATGGTAGAAGAAGAGGGAGATGGAAAATTAGTTTTCTGAAATGGAAAGTGTATACGCATCTCCTTTTTGAGTCAAAGTAGATAAACAACTGCAGTCTGCCCGAAAATTAAAATTCAGATTCAGATTGCGTGTTGTCGGAGCGACTCGACGACGGTTTCGGTCTAATCTCCTTCATACGAGCTCCAAGCGACACAAACAAATATGTCGTTCAAATCAGAAAAACGAGACGGTTGCGATGGCGCCAGTTTCGTCACCAAATTCCAATGTCTAAAAATGACCATTTTACCCATCCATCCTTTTAATTTATTTAATCAATCCATCGATTCCACTATTTTTCATGCTATCATATTATTATTATTCGATTAGAATACTATTTGATTTTTCAAGGTATTAGATTATCCCCATTAAAATGAATTTCGTCCCCAAATTCAAAAACTAAGCCGGCTCTATACAAAATCGTAAACCAAAATTAAGCCTGCTGTAGCTTATAAATATTGCCGTTTTACGGCATGCGATACCCGTGTACTAACACACATTGCCGCATAGGCTCGGTGCCTAATCTACCACATCACTCGGTCCGAGCACACTTAGGAAAGCTGGCACGAACCTTTAAATTTATAGATTCCGGCCTAAAATAGGTCCAGGAACCTGTAAAAAATACTCGACGACCAGTACGGTGTACTAGCCCGAGACAATTCTTGGGTTACTCCAGGATGTACAAATTTCTATAATATTGTATTTTTATTATTTTTAACTCTTTGTTCTTGGGATTTCTTATCTTTTGATCTTCGTACTTACGTAATATACATTCATGATAAACCCTACTATTTTCCCTGTAACTTTTTACCCTCGTTTTATTTTTTAAGTTTATAATTCCTTCAATTTCTTATATTGAAATAAATTATATAAATTCAATATATATAGCTTATATTCTAAATAAAATTATATTTCTTACTAAAACATATGTATTCGATCTATAGAAATCAAATCTTTATTTTTAAACCGTATTATATATATATATATATATATATATATATATATATATATATATATATATATATATCAAATATTCCTGTATGTTATCACCGTTTAGTGTCCTTTAACTTTTGAAATCAATTTCGTGCCTTTTTGATGTGATTATCTACACCAAACCATTAATATACGAATTTGGATTGATTTTCATATAATATAATGTTTGTGTATATAAATTCATGTAAATTTAATAGAATTGCATAAAAATACTAATTTTGGATATTATGGTTAATGAGAGGATCATGGAAGAAGAAGAGGGAGATGGAAAATTAGTTTTCTGAAATGGAAAGTGGGATACGCATCTCCTTTTTGAGTCAAAGTAGATAAACAACTGCAATCTGCCCGAAAATTAAAATATAGATTCAGATTGCGTGTCGTCGGAGCGACTCGACGACGTTTTCGGTCTAATCTCCTTCATACGAGTTCCAAGCGACACAAACAAATATGTCGTTCAAATCAGAAAAACAAGACGGTTGCGATGGCGCCAGTTTCGTCACCAAATTCCAATGTCTTAAAAATGACCATTTTACCCATCCTTCTTTTTAATTTATTTAATCAATCCATCGATTCCACTATTTTTCATACTATCATACTATTATTATTCAATTAGAATACTATTTGATTTTTCAAGGTATTAGATTCTCCCCATTAAGATGAATTTCGTCCCCAAATTCAAAACTAAGCCGGCTCTGTACAAATCGTAAACCAAAATTAAGCCTGCTGTAACTTATAAATATTCCAGTTTTACGGCATGCGATACATGTGTACTAATACACATTGCGGCATAGGCTCTGTGCTTAATCTACCACATCACTCGGTCCGAGCACACTCCGGAGAGCAGGCATGAACCTTTAAATTTATAGATTCCGGCCTAAAATAGGTCTAGGAACCTGTAAAAAATACTCGACGACCAGTACGGTGTACTAGCCTGAAACAATTCTTGGGTTACTCCAGGATGTACAAATTTCTATAATATTGTATTTTTTATTATTTTTAACTCTTTGTTCTTGTGATTTCTTAGCTTTTGATCTTCATACTTACGTAATATACATTCATAATAAACCATACTATTTTCCCCGTAAGTTTTTACCCTCGTTTTATTTTTAAGATTATAATTCCTTCAACGTTCTTATATTGAAATAAATTATATAAATTCAATATATATGGTTTATATTCTAAATAAAATTATATTTCTAACTAAAACAAACTAAAACATATGTATTCGATCTATAGAAATCAAATCTTTATTTTTAAACCGTATTATATATATATATATATATATATATATATATATATATATATATATATATAATATATATATATCATATATTCCTGTATGTTAACACCGTTTAATGTACTTTAACTTTGAAATCAATTTCGTACCATTTTGATGTGATTATCTACACCAAACCATTAATATATGAATTTGGACTGCTTTTCATATAATATAATGTTTGTGTATATAAATTCTTGTAAATTTAATAGAATTGCATAAAAATACTAATTTTGGATATTATGGTTAATGAGAGCATCAGGGAAGAAGAAGAGGGAGATGGAAAATTAGTTTTCTGAAATGGAAAGTGGGATACGCATCTCCTTTTTGAGTCAAAGTAGATAAACAACTGCAGTCTGTCCGAAAATTAAAATTCAGATTCAGATTGCGTGTCGTCAGATCGACTCGACGACGTTTTCGGTCTAATCTCCTTCATACGAGCTCCAAGCGACACAAACAAATATGTCGTTCAAATCAGAAAAACGAGACGGTTGCGATGGTGCCAGTTTCATCACCAAATTACAATGTCTTAAAAATGACCATTTTACCCATCCATCTTTTTAATATATTTAGTCAATCCATCGATTCCACTATTTTTCCATGCTATCATATTATTATTATTCGATTAGAATACTATTTGATTTTTCAAGGTATTAGATTATCCCCATTAAAATGAATTTCGTCCCCAAATTCAAAAACTAAGCCGGCTCTATACCAAATCGTAAACCAAAATTAAGCCTGCTGTAGCTTATAAATATTGCCGTTTTACGGCATGCGATACCCGTGTACTAACACACATTGCCGCATAGGCTCGGTGCCTAATCTACCACATCACTCGGTCCGAGCACACTCAGGAAAGCTGGCACGAACCTTTAAATTTATAGATTCCGGCCTAAAATAGGTCCAGGAACCTGTAAAAAATACTCGACGACCAGTACGGTGTACTAGCCCGAGACAATTCTTGGGTTACTCCAGGATGTACAAATTTCTATAATATTGTATTTTTATTATTTTTAACTCTTTGTTCTTGGGATTTCTTATCTTTTGATCTTCGTACTTACGTAATATACATTCATGATAAACCCTACTATTTTCCCCGTAACTTTTTACCCTCGTTTTATTTTTTAAGTTTATAATTCCTTCAATTTCTTATATTGAAATAAATTATATAAATTCAATATATATAGCTTATATTCTAAATAAAATTATATTTCTTACTAAAACATATGTATTCGATCTATAGAAATCAAATCTTTATTTTTAAACCGTATTATATATATATATATATATATATATATATATATATATATATATCAAATATTCCTGTATGTTATCACCGTTTAGTGTCCTTTAACTTTTGAAATCAATTTCGTGCCTTTTTGATGTGATTATCTACACCAAACCATTAATATACGAATTTGGATTGATTTTCATATAATATAATGTTTGTGTATATAAATTCATGTAAATTTAATAGAATTGCATAAAAATACTAATTTTGGATATTATGGTTAATGAGAGGATCATGGAAGAAGAAGAGGGAGATGGAAAATTAGTTTTCTGAAATGGAAAGTGGGATACGCATCTCCTTTTTGAGTCAAAGTAGATAAACAACTGCAATCTGCCCGAAAATTAAAATATAGATTCAGATTGCGTGTCGTCGGAGCGACTCGACGACGTTTTCGGTCTAATCTCCTTCATACGAGTTCCAAGCGACACAAACAAATATGTCGTTCAAATCAGAAAAACAAGACGGTTGCGATGGCGCCAGTTTCGTCACCAAATTCCAATGTCTTAAAAATGACCATTTTACCCATCCTTCTTTTTAATTTATTTAATCAATCCATCGATTCCACTATTTTTCATACTATCATATTATTATTATTCAATTAGAATACTATTTGATTTTTCAAGGTATTAGATTCTCCCCATTAAGATGAATTTCGTCCCCAAATTCAAAAACTAAGCCGGCTCTGTACAAAATCGTAAACCAAAATTAAGCCTGCTGTAACTTATAAATATTCCAGTTTTACGGCATGCGATACATGTGTACTAATACACATTGCGGCATAGGCTCTGTGCTTAATCTACCACATCACTCGGTCCGAGCACACTCCGGAGAGCAGGCATGAACCTTTAAATTTATAGATTCCGGCCTAAAATAGGTCTAGGAACCTGTAAAAAATACTCGACGACCAGTACGGTGTACTAGCCTGAAACAATTCTTGGGTTACTCCAGGATGTACAAATTTCTATAATATTGTATTTTTTATTATTTTTAACTCTTTGTTCTTGTGATTTCTTAGCTTTTGATCTTCATACTTACGTAATATACATTCATAATAAACCATACTATTTTCCCCGTAAGTTTTTACCCTCGTTTTATTTTTTAAGATTATAATTCCTTCAACGTTCTTATATTGAAATAAATTATATAAATTCAATATATATGGTTTATATTCTAAATAAAATTATATTTCTAACTAAAACAAACTAAAACATATGTATTCGATCTATAGAAATCAAATCTTTATTTTTAAACCGTATTATATATATATATATATATATATATATATATATATATATATATCATATATTCCTGTATGTTAACACCGTTTAATGTACTTTAACTTTTGAAATCAATTTCGTACCATTTTGATGTGATTATCTACACCAAACCATTAATATATGAATTTGGACTGCTTTTCATATAATATAATGTTTGTGTATATAAATTCTTGTAAATTTAATAGAATTGCATAAAAATACTAATTTTGGATATTATGGTTAATGAGAGCATCAGGGAAGAAGAAGAGGGAGATGGAAAATTAGTTTTCTGAAATGGAAAGTGGGATACGCATCTCCTTTTTGAGTCAAAGTAGATAAACAACTGCAGTCTGTCCGAAAATTAAAATTCAGATTCAGATTGCGTGTCGTCAGATCGACTCGACGACGTTTTCGGTCTAATCTCCTTCATACGAGCTCCAAGCGACACAAACAAATATGTCGTTCAAATCAGAAAAACGAGACGGTTGCGATGGTGCCAGTTTCATCACCAAATTACAATGTCTTAAAAATGACCATTTTACCCATCCATCTTTTTAATATATTTAGTCAATCCATCGATTCCACTATTTTTCCATGCTATCATATTATTATTATTCGATTAGAATACTATTTGATTTTTCAAGGTATTAGATTATCCCCATTAAAATGAATTTCGTCCCCAAATTCAAAAACTAAGCCGGCTCTATACCAAATCGTAAACCAAAATTAAGCCTGCTGTAGCTTATAAATATTGCCGTTTTACGGCATGCGATACTCATGTACTAACACACTTTGCCACATAGGCTCGGTGCCTAATCTACCACATCACTCGGTTCGAGCACACTCAGGAAAGCTGGCACGAACCTTTAAATTTATAGATTCCGGCCTAAAATAGGTCCAGGAACTTGTAAAAAATACTCGACGACCAGTACGATGTACTAGCCCGAGACAATTCTTGGGTTACTCCAGGATGTACAAATTTCTATAATATTGTATTTTTATTATTTTTAACTCTTTGTTCTTGTGATTTCTTATCTTTTGATCTTCGTACTTACGTAATATACATTCATGATAAACCCTACTATTTTCCCCGTAACTTTTTACCCTCGTTTTATTTTTTAAGTTTATAATTCCTTCAATTTCTTATATTGAAATAAATTATATAAATTCAATATATATAGCTTATATTCTAAATAAAATTATATTTCTTACTAAAACATATGTATTCGATCTATAGAAATCAAATCTTTATTTTTAAACCGTATTATATATATATATATATATATATATATATATATATATATATATATATATATTCCTGTATGTTATCACAGTTTAGTGTCCTTTAACTTTTGAAATCAATTTCGTGCCTTTTTGATGTGATTATCTACACCAAACCATTAATATACGAATTTGGATTGCTTTTCATATAATATAATGTTTGTGTATATAAATTCATGTAAATTTAATAGAATTGCATAAAAATACTAATTTTGGATATTATGGTTAATGAGAGCATCATGGTAGAAGAAGAGGGAGATGGAAAATTAGTTTTCTGAAATGGAAAGTGGGATACGCATCTCCTTTTTGAGTCAAAGTAGATAAACAACTGCAGTCTGCCCGAAAATTAAAATTCAGATTCAGATTGCGTGTTGTCGGAGCGACTCGACGACGTTTTCGGTCTAATCTCCTTCATACGAGCTCCAAGCGACACAAACAAATATGTCGTTCAAATCAGAAAAACGAGACGGTTGCGATGGCGCCAGTTTCGTCACCAAATTCCAATGTCTAAAAATGACCATTTTACCCATCCATCCTTTTAATTTATTTAATCAATCCATCGATTCCACTATTTTTCATGCTATCATATTATTATTATTCGATTAGAATACTATTTGATTTTTCAAGGTATTAGATTATCCCCATTAAAATGAATTTCGTCCCCAATTCAAAAACTAAGCCGGCTCTATACAAAATCGTAAACCAAAATTAAGCCTGCTGTAGCTTATAAATATTGCCGTTTTACGGCATGCGATACCCGTGTACTAACACACATTGCCGCATAGGCTCGGTGCCTAATCTACCACATCACTCGGTCCGAGCACACTTAGGAAAGCTGGCACGAACCTTTAAATTTATAGATTCCGGCCTAAAATAGGTCCAGGAACCTGTAAAAAATACTCGACGACCAGTACGGTGTACTAGCCCGAGACAATTCTTGGGTTACTCCAGGATGTACAAATTTCTATAATATTGTATTTTTATTATTTTTAACTCTTTGTTCTTGGGATTTCTTATCTTTTGATCTTCGTACTTACGTAATATACATTCATGATAAACCCTACTATTTTCCCTGTAACTTTTTACCCTCGTTTTATTTTTTAAGTTTATAATTCCTTCAATTTCTTATATTGAAATAAATTATATAAATTCAATATATATATATATCTATCAAATATTCGTGTATGTTATCACCGTTTAGGGTCCTTTAACTTTTGAAATCAATTTCGTGCCTTTTTGATGTGATTATCTACACCAAACCATTAATATACGAATTTGGATTGATTTTCATATAATATAATGTTTGTGTATATAAATTCATGTAAATTTAATAGAATTGCATAAAAATACTAATTTTGGATATTATGGTTAATGAGAGCATCATGGAAGAAGAAGAGGGAGATGGAAAATTAGTTTTCTGAAATGGAAAGTGGGACCCGCATCTCCTTTTTGAGTCAAAGTAGATAAACAACTGCAATCTGCCCGAAAATTAAAATTTAGATTCAGATTGCGTGTCGTCGGAGCGACTCGACGACGTTTTCGGTCTAATCTCCTTCATACGAGCTCCAAGCGACACAAACAAATATGTCGTTCAAATCAGAAAAACAAGACGGTTGCGATGGCGCCAGTTTCGTCACCAAATTCCAATGTCTTAAAAATGACCATTTTACCCATCCTTCTTTTTAATTTATTTAATCAATCCATCGATTCCACTATTTTTCATACTATCATATTATTATTATTCAATTAGAATACTATTTGATTTTTCAAGGTATTAGATTCTCCCCATTAAAATGAATTTCGTCCCCAAATTCAAAAACTAAGCCGGCTCTGTACCAAATCGTAAACCAAAATTAAGCCTGCTGTAACTTATAAATATTGCCGTTTTACGGCATGCGATACATGTGTACTAATACACATTGCGGCATAGGCTCTGTGCTTAATCTACCACATCACTCGGTCCGAGCACACTCTGGAAAGCAGGCATGAACCTTTAAATTTATAGATTCCGGCCTAAAATAGGTCTAGGAACCTGTAAAAAATATTCGATGACCAGTACGGTGTACTAGCCCGAAACAATTCTTGGGTTACTCCAGGATGTACAAATTTCTATAATATTGTATTTTTTATTATTTTTAAATCTTTGTTCTTGTGATTTCTTAGCTTTTGATCTTCATACTTACGTAATATACATTCATAATAAACCATACTATTTTCCCCGTAAGTTTTTACCCTCGTTTTATTTTTTAAGATTATAATTCCTTCAACGTTCTTATATTGAAATAAATTATATAAATTCAATATATATGGTTTATATTCTAAATAAAATTATATTTCTAACTAAAACAAACTAAAACATATGTATTCGATCTATAGAAATTAAATCTTTATTTTTAAACCGTATTATATATATATATATATATCATATATTCCTGTATGTTAACACCGTTTAATGTACTTTAACTTTTGAAATCAATTTCGTACCATTTTGATGTGATTATCTACACCAAACCATTAATATACGAATTTGGACTGCTTTTCATATAATATAATGTTTGTGTATATAAATTCGTGTAAATTTAATAGAATTGCATAAAAATACTAATTTTGGATATTATGGTTAATGAGAGCATCAGGGAAGAAGAAGAGGGAGATGGAAAATTAGTTTTCTGAAATGGAAAGTGGGATACGCATCTCCTTTTTGAGTCAAAGTAGATAAACAACTGCAGTCTGCCCGAAAATTAAAATTCAGATTCAGATTGCGTGTCGTCGGAGCGACTCGACGACGTTTTCGGTCTAATCACCTTCATACGAGCTCCAAGCGACACAAACAAATATGTCGTTCCAATCAACAAAACGAGACGGTTGCGATGGCGCCAGTTTCGTCACCAAATTCCAATGTCTTAAAAATGGCCATTTAACCCATCCTTCTTTTTAATTTATTTAATCAATCCATCGATTCCACTATTTTTCATACTATCATATTATTATTATTCAATTAGAATACTATTTGATTTTTCAAGGTATTAGATTCTCCCCATTAAAATGAATTTCGTCCCCAAATTCAAAAACTAAGCCGGCTCTGTACCAAATCGTAAACCAAAATTAAGCCTGCTGTAACTTATAAATATTGCCGTTTTACGGCATGCGATACCTGTGTACTAATACACATTGCGGCATAGGCTCTGTGCTTAATCTACCACATCACTCGATCCGAGCACACTCCGGAAAGCAGGCATGAACCTTTAAATTTATAGATTTCGGCCTAAAATAGGTCTAGGAACATGTAAAAAATACTCGACGACCAGTACGGTGTACTAGCCCGAGACAATTCTTGGGTTACTCCAGGATGTACAAATTTCTATAATATTGTATTTTTTATTATTTTTAACTCTTTGTTCTTGTGATTTCTTAGCTTTTGATCTTCATACTTACGTAATATACATTCATAATAAACCATACTAATTTCCCCGTAAGTTTTTACCCTCGTTTTATTTTTTAAGATTATAATTCCTTCAACGTTCTTATATTGAAATAAATTATATAAATTCAATATATATGGTTTATATTCTAAATAAAATTATATTTCTAACTAAAACAAACTAAAACATATGTATTCGATCTATAGAAATCAAATCTTTATTTTTAAACCGTATTATATATATATATATATATATATATATATATATATATATATATATATATATATATATATATATATATATATATATATCATATATTCCTGTATGTTAACACCGTTTAATGTACTTTAACTTTTGAAATCAATTTCGTACCATTTTGATGTGATTATCTACACCAAACCATTAATATACGAATTTGGACTGCTTTTCATATAATATAATGTTTGTGTATATAAATTCTTGTAAATTTAATAGAATTGCATAAAAATACTAATTTTGGATATTATGGTTAATGAGAGCATCAGGGAAGAAGAAGAGGGAGATGGAAAATTAGTTTTCTGAAATGGAAAGTGGGATACGCATCTCCTTTTTGAGTCAAAGTAGATAAACAACTGCAGTCTGCCCGAAAATTAAAATTCAGATTCAGATTGCGTGTCGTCGGAGCGACTCGACGACGTTTTCGGTCTAATCTCCTTCATACGAGCTCCAAGCGACACAAACAAATATGTCGTTCAAATCAGAAAAACAAGACGGTTGCGATGGCGCCAGTTTCGTCACCAAATTCCAATGTCTTAAAAATGACCATTTTACCCATCCTTCTTTTTAATTTATTTAATCAATCCATCGATTCCACTATTTTTCATACTATCATATTATTATTATTAAATTAGAATACTATTTGATTTTTCATGGTATTAGATTCTCCCAATTAAAATGAATTTCGTCCCCAAATTCAAAAACTAAGCCGGCTCTGTACCAAATCGTAAACCAAAATTAAGCCTGCTGTAACTTATAAATATTGCCGTTTTACGGCATGCGATACCTGTGTACAAATACACATTGCGGCATAGGCTCTGTGCTTAATCTACCACATCACTCGGTCCGAGCACACTCCGGAAAGCAGACGGTGTACTAGCCTGAGACAATTCTTTGGTTACTCCAGGATGTACAAATTTCTATAATATTGTATTTTTATTATTTTTAACTCTTTGTTCTTGTGATTTCTTATCTTTTGATCTTCGTACTTACGTAATATACATTCATGATAAACCCTACTATTTTCCCTGTAACTTTTTACCCTCGTTTTATTTTTTAAGTTTATAATTCCTTCAATTTCTTATATTGAAATAAAATTATATTTCTTACTAAAACATATGTATTCGATCTATAGAAATCAAATCTTTATTTTTAAACCGTATTATTATATATATATATATATATATATATATATATATATATATATATATATATATATCTATCAAATATTCGTGTATGTTATCACCGTTTTAGGGTCCTTTAACTTTTGAAATCAATTTCGTGCCTTTTTGATGTGATTATCTACACCAAACCATTAATATACGAATTTGGATTGATTTTCATATAATATAATGTTTGTGTATATAAATTCATGTAAATTTAATAGAATTGCATAAAAATACTAATTTTGGATATTATGGTTAATGAGAGCATCATGGAAGAAGAAGAGGGAGATGGAAAATTAGTTTTCTGAAATGGAAAGTGGGACCCGCATCTCCTTTTTGAGTCAAAGTAGATAAACAACTGCAATCTGCCCGAAAATTAAAATTTAGATTCAGATTGCGTGTCGTCGGAGCGACTCGACGACGTTTTCGGTCTAATCTCCTTCATACGAGCTCCAAGCGACACAAACAAATATGTCTTTCAAATCAGAAAAACAAGACGGTTGCGATGGCGCCAGTTTCGTCACCAAATTCCAATGTCTTAAAAATGACCATTTTACCCATCCTTCTTTTTAATTTATTTAATCAATCCATCGATTCCACTATTTTTCATACTATCATATTATTATTATTCAATTAGAATACTATTTGATTTTTCAAGGTATTAGATTCTCCCCATTAAAATGAATTTCGTCCCCAAATTCAAAAACTAAGCCGGCTCTGTACCAAATCGTAAACCAAAATTAAGCCTGCTGTAACTTATAAATATTGCCGTTTTACGGCATGCGATACATGTGTACTAATACACATTGCGACATAGGCTCTGTGCTTAATCTACCACATCACTCGGTCCGAGCACACTCTGGAAAGCAGGCATGAACCTTTAAATTTATAGATTCCGGCCTAAAATAGGTCTAGGAACCTGTAAAAAATACTCGATGACCAGTACGGTGTACTAGCCCGAAACAATTCTTGGGTTACTCCAGGATGTACAAATTTCTATAATATTGTATTTTTTATTATTTTTAAATCTTTGTTCTTGTGATTTCTTAGCTTTTGATCTTCATACTTACGTAATATACATTCATAATAAACCATACTATTTTCCCCGTAAGTTTTTACCCTCGTTTTATTTTTTAAGATTATAATTCCTTCAACGTTCTTATATTGAAATAAATTATATAAATTCAATATATATGGTTTATATTCTAAATAAAATTATATTTCTAACTAAAACAAACTAAAACATATGTATTCGATCTATAGAAATTAAATCTTTATTTTTAAACCGTATTATATATATATATATATATATATATATATATATATATATATATATCATATATTCCTGTATGTTAACACCGTTTAATGTACTTTAACTTTTGAAATCAATTTCGTACCATTTTGATGTGATTATCTACACCAAACCATTAATATACGAATTTGGACTGCTTTTCATATAATATAATGTTTGTGTATATAAATTCGTGTAAATTTAATAGAATTGCATAAAAATACTAATTTTGGATATTATGGTTAATGAGAGCATCAGGGAAGAAGAAGAGGGAGATGGAAAATTAGTTTTCTGAAATGGAAAGTGGGATACGCATCTCCTTTTTGAGTCAAAGTAGATAAACAACTGCAGTCTGCTCGAAAATTAAAATTCAGATTCAGATTGCGTATCGTCAGAGCGACTCGACGACGTTTTCGGTCTAATCTCCTTCATACGAGCTCCAAGCGACACAAACAAATATGTCGTTCCAATCAAAAAAACGAGACGGTTGCGATGGCGCCAGTTTCGTCACCAAATTCCAATGTCTTAAAAATGGCCATTTAACCCATCCTTCTTTTTAATTTATTTAATCAATCCATCGATTCCACTATTTTTCATACTATCATATTATTATTATTCAATTAGAATACTATTTGATTTTTCAAGGTATTAGATTCTCCCCATTAAAATGAATTTCGTCCCCAAATTCAAAAACTAAGCCGGCTCTGTACCAAATCGTAAACCAAAATTAAGCCTGCTGTAACTTATAAATATTGCCGTTTTACGGCATGCGATACCTGTGTACTAATACACATTGCGGCATAGGCTCTGTGCTTAATCTACCACATCACTCGATCCGAGCACACTCCGGAAAGCAGGCATGAACCTTTAAATTTATAGATTTCGGCCTAAAATAGGTCTAGGAACATGTAAAAAATACTCGACGACCAGTACGGTGTACTAGCCCGAGACAATTCTTGGGTTACTCCAGGATGTACAAATTTCTATAATATTGTATTTTTTATTATTTTTAACTCTTTGTTCTTGTGATTTCTTAGCTTTTGATCTTCATACTTACGTAATATACATTCATAATAAACCATACTAATTTCCCCGTAAGTTTTTACCCTCGTTTTATTTTTTAAGATTATAATTCCTTCAACGTTCTTATATTGAAATAAATTATATAAATTCAATATATATGGTTTATATTCTAAATAAAATTATATTTCTAACTAAAACAAACTAAAACATATGTATTCGATCTATAGAAATCAAATCTTTATTTTTAAACCGTATTATATATATATATATATATATATATATATATATATATATATATATATCATATATTCCTGTATGTTAACACCGTTTAATGTACTTTAACTTTTGAAATCAATTTCGTACCATTTTGATGTGATTATCTACACCAAACCATTAATATACGAATTTGGACTGCTTTTCATATAATATAATGTTTGTGTATATAAATTCTTGTAAATTTAATAGAATTGCATAAAAATACTAATTTTGGATATTATGGTTAATGAGAGCATCAGGGAAGAAGAAGAGGGAGATGGAAAATTAGTTTTCTGAAATGGAAAGTGGGATACGCATCTCCTTTTTGAGTCAAAGTAGATAAACAACTGAAGTCTGCCCGAAAATTAAAATTCAGATTCAGATTGCGTGTCGTCGGAGCGACTCGACGACGTTTTCGGTCTAATCTCCTTCATACGAGCTCCAAGCGACACAAACAAATATGTCGTTCAAATCAGAAAAACAAGACGGTTGCGATGGCGCCAGTTTCGTCACCAAATTCCAATGTCTTAAAAATGACCATTTTACCCATCCTTCTTTTTAATTTATTTAATCAATCCATCGATTCCACTATTTTTCATACTATCATATTATTATTATTAAATTAGAATACTATTTGATTTTTCATGGTATTAGATTCTCCCAATTAAAATGAATTTCGTCCCCAAATTCAAAAACTAAGCCGGCTCTGTACCAAATCGTAAACCAAAATTAAGCCTGCTGTAACTTATAAATATTGTCGTTTTACGGCATGCGATACCTGTGTACAAATACACATTGCGGCATAGGCTCTGTGCTTAATCTACCACATCACTCGGTCCGAGCACACTCCGGAAAGCAGACGGTGTACTAGCCTGAGACAATTCTTTGGTTACTCCAGGATGTACAAATTTCTATAATATTGTATTTTTATTATTTTTAACTCTTTGTTCTTGTGATTTCTTATCTTTTGATCTTCGTACTTACGTAATATACATTCATGATAAACCCTACTATTTTCCCTGTAACTTTTTACCCTCGTTTTATTTTTTAAGTTTATAATTCCTTCAATTTCTTATATTGAAATAAAATTATATTTCTTACTAAAACATATGTATTCGATCTATAGAAATCAAATCTTTATTTTTAAACCGTATTATTTATATATATATATATATATATCTATCAAATATTCGTGTATGTTATCACCGTTTAGGGTCCTTTAACTTTTGAAATCAATTTCGTGCCTTTTTGATGTGATTATCTACACCAAACCATTAATATACGAATTTGGATTGATTTTCATATAATATAATGTTTGTGTATATAAATTCATGTAAATTTAATAGAATTGCATAAAAATACTAATTTTGGATATTATGGTTAATGAGAGCATCATGGAAGAAGAAGAGGGAGATGGAAAATTAGTTTTCTGAAATGGAAAGTGGGACCCGCATCTCCTTTTTGAGTCAAAGTAGATAAACAACTGCAATCTGCCCGAAAATTAAAATATAGATTCAGATTGCGTGTCGTCGGAGCGACTCGACGACGTTTTCGGTCTAATCTCCTTCATACGAGTTCCAAGCGACACAAACAAATATGTCGTTCAAATCAGAAAAACAAGACGGTTGCGATGGCGCCAGTTTCGTCACCAAATTCCAATGTCTTAAAAATGACCATTTTACCCATCCTTCTTTTTAATTTATTTAATCAATCCATCGATTCCACTATTTTTCATACTATCATATTATTATTATTCAATTAGAATACTATTTGATTTTTCAAGATATTAGATTCTCCCCATTAAGATGAATTTCGTCCCCAAATTCAAAAACTAAGCCGGCTCTGTACCAAATCGTAAACCAAAATTAAGCCTGCTGTAACTTATAAATATTCCAGTTTTACGGCATGCGATACATGTGTACTAATACACATTGCGGCATAGGCTCTGTGCTTAATCTACCACATCACTCGGTCCGAGCACACTCCGGAGAGCAGGCATGAACCTTTAAATTTATAGATTCCGGCCTAAAATAGGTCTAGGAACCTGTAAAAAATACTCGACGACCAGTACGGTGTACTAGCCCGAAACAATTCTTGGGTTACTCCAAGATGTACAAATTTCTATAATATTGTATTATTTATTATTTTTAACTCTTTGTTCTTGTGATTTCTTAGCTTTTGATCTTCATACTTACGTAATATACATTCATAATAAACCATACTATTTTCCCAGTAAGTTTTTACCCTCGTTTTATTTTTTAAGATTATAATTCCTTCAACGTTCTTATATTGAAATAAATTATATAAATTCAATATATATGGTTTATATTCTAAATAAAATTATATTTCTAACTAAAACAAACTAAAACATATGTATTCGATCTATAGAAATCAAATCTTTATTTTTAAACCGTATTATATATATATATATATATATATATATATATATATATATATATATATATATATATATATATATATATATATATATATATATATCATATATTCCTGTATGTTAACACCGTTTAATGTACTTTAACTTTTGAAATCAATTTCATACCATTTTGATGTGATTATCTACACCAAACCATTAATATACGAATTTGGACTGCTTTTCATATAATATAATGTTTGTGTATATAAATTCTTGTAAATTTAATAGAATTGCATAAAAATACTAATTTTGGATATTATGGTTAATGAGAGCATCAGGGAAGAAGAAGAGGGAGATGGAAAATTAGTTTTCTGAAATGGAAAGTGGGATACGCATCTCCTTTTTGAATCAAAGTAGATAAACAACTGCAGTCTGCCCGAAAATTAAAATTCAGATTCAGATTGCGTGTCGTCGGAGCGACTCGACGACGTTTTCGGTCTAATCTCCTTCATACGAGCTCCAAGCGACACAAACAAATATGTCGTTCAAATCAGAAAAACAAGACGGTTGCGATGGCGCCAGTTTCGTCACCAAATTCCAATGTCTTAAAAATGACCATTTTACCCATCCTTCTTTTTAATTTATTTAATCAATCCATCGATTCCACTATTTTTCATACTATCATATTATTATTATTAAATTAGAATACTATTTGATTTTTCATGGTATTAGATTCTCCCAATTAAAATGAATTTCGTCCCCAAATTCAAAAACTAAGCCGGCTCTGTACCAAATCGTAAACCAAAATTAAGCCTGCTGTAACTTATAAATATTGCCGTTTTACGGCATGCGATACCTGTGTACAAATACACATTGCGGCATAGGCTCTGTGCTTAATCTACCACATCACTCGGTCCGAGCACACTCCGGAAAGCAGACGGTGTACTAGCCTGAGACAATTCTTGGGTTACTCCAGGATGTACAAATTTCTATAATATTGTATTTTTATTATTTTTAACTCTTTGTTCTTGTGATTTCTTATCTTTTGATCTTCGTACTTACGTAATATACATTCATGATAAACCCTACTATTTTCCCTGTAACTTTTTACCCTCGTTTTATTTTTTAAGTTTATAATTCCTTCAATTTCTTATATTGAAATAAAATTATATTTCTTACTAAAACATATGTATTCGATTTATAGAAATCAAATCTTTATTTTTAAACCGTATTATATATATATATATATATATATATATATATATATATATATATCAAATATTCGTGTATGTTATCACCGTTTAGGGTCCTTTAACTTTTGAAATCAATTTCGTGCCTTTTTGATGTGATTATCTACACCAAACCATTAATATACGAATTTGGATTGATTTTCATATAATATAATGTTTGTGTATATAAATTCATGTAAATTTAATAGAATTGCATAAAAATACTAATTTTGGATATTATGGTTAATGAGAGCATCATGGAAGAAGAAGAGGGAGATGGAAAATTAGTTTTCTGAAATGGAAAGTGGGACCCGCATCTCCTTTTTGAGTCAAAGTAGATAAACAACTGCAATCTGCCCGAAAATTAAAATTTAGATTCAGATTGCGTGTCGTCGGAGCGACTCGACGACGTTTTCGGTCTAATCTCCTTCATACGAGCTCCAAGCGACACAAACAAATATGTCGTTCAAATCAGAAAAACGAGACGGTTGCGATGGTGCCAGTTTCATCACCAAATTACAATGTCTTAAAAATGACCATTTTACCCATCCATCTTTTTAATTTATTTAGTCAATCCATCGATTCCACTATTTTTCCATGCTATCATATTATTATTATTCGATTAGAATACTATTTGATTTTTCAAGGTATTAGATTATCCCCATTAAAATGAATTTCGTCCCCAATTTCAAAAACTAAGCCGGCTCTATACCAAATCGTAAACCAAAATTAAGCCTGCTGTAGCTTATAAATATTGCCGTTTTACGGCATGCGATACTCATGTACTAACACACTTTGCCACATAGGCTCGGTGCCTAATCTACCACATCACTCGGTTCGAGCACACTCAGGAAAGCTGGCACGAACCTTTAAATTTATAGATTCCGGCCTAAAATAGGTCCAGGAACTTGTAAAAAATACTCGACGACCAGTACGATGTACTAGCCCGAGACAATTCTTGGGTTACTCCAGGATGTACAAATTTCTATAATATTGTATTTTTATTATTTTTAACTCTTTGTTCTTGTGATTTCTTATCTTTTGATCTTCGTACTTACGTAATATACATTCATGATAAACCCTACTATTTTCCCCGTAACTTTTTACCCTCGTTTTATTTTTTAAGTTTATAATTCCTTCAATTTCTTATATTGAAATAAATTATATAAATTCAATATATATAGCTTATATTCTAAATAAAATTATATTTCTTACTAAAACATATGTATTCGATCTATAGAAATCAAATCTTTATTTTTAAACCGTATTATATATATATATATATATATATATATATATATATATATATATATATATATATTCCTGTATGTTATCACAGTTTAGTGTCCTTTAACTTTTGAAATCAATTTCGTGCCTTTTTGATGTGATTATCTACACCAAACCATTAATATACGAATTTGGATTGCTTTTCATATAATATAATGTTTGTGTATATAAATTCATGTAAATTTAATAGAATTGCATAAAAATACTAATTTTGGATATTATGGTTAATGAGAGCATCATGGTAGAAGAAGAGGGAGATGGAAAATTAGTTTTCTGAAATGGAAAGTGGGATACGCATCTCCTTTTTGAGTCAAAGTAGATAAACAACTGCAGTCTGCCCGAAAATTAAAATTCAGATTCAGATTGCGTGTTGTCGGAGCGACTCGACGACGTTTTCGGTCTAATCTCCTTCATACGAGCTCCAAGCGACACAAACAAATATGTCGTTCAAATCAGAAAAACGAGACGGTTGCGATGGCGCCAGTTTCGTCACCAAATTCCAATGTCTAAAAATGACCATTTTACCCATCCATCCTTTTAATTTATTTAATCAATCCATCGATTCCACTATTTTTCATGCTATCATATTATTATTATTCGATTAGAATACTATTTGATTTTTCAAGGTATTAGATTATCCCCATTAAAATGAATTTCGTCCCCAAATTCAAAAACTAAGCCGGCTCTATACAAAATCGTAAACCAAAATTAAGCCTGCTGTAGCTTATAAATATTGCCGTTTTACGGCATGCGATACCCGTGTACTAACACACATTGCCGCATAGGCTCGGTGCCTAATCTACCACATCACTCGGTCCGAGCACACTTAGGAAAGCTGGCACGAACCTTTAAATTTATAGATTCCGCCTAAAATAGGTCCAGGAACCTGTAAAAAATACTCGACGACCAGTACGGTGTACTAGCCCGAGACAATTCTTGGGTTACTCCAGGATGTACAAATTTCTATAATATTGTATTTTTATTATTTTTAACTCTTTGTTCTTGGGATTTCTTATCTTTTGATCTTCGTACTTACGTAATATACATTCATGATAAACCCTACTATTTTCCCTGTAACTTTTTACCCTCGTTTTATTTTTTAAGTTTATAATTCCTTCAATTTCTTATATTGAAATAAATTATATAAATTCAATATATATAGCTTATATTCTAAATAAAATTATATTTCTTACTAAAACATATGTATTCGATCTATAGAAATCAAATCTTTATTTTAAACCGTATTATATATATATATATATATATATATATATATATATATCAAATATTCCTGTATGTTATCACCGTTTAGTGTCCTTTAACTTTTGAAATCAATTTCGTGCCTTTTTGATGTGATTATCTACACCAAACCATTAATATACGAATTTGGATTGATTTTCATATAATATAATGTTTGTGTATATAAATTCATGTAAATTTAATAGAATTGCATAAAAATACTAATTTTGGATATTATGGTTAATGAGAGCATCATGGAAGAAGAAGAGGGAGATGGAAAATTAGTTTTCTGAAATGGAAAGTGGGATACGCATCTCCTTTTTGAGTCAAAGTAGATAAACAACTGCAATCTGCCCGAAAATTAAAATATAGATTCAGATTGCGTGTCGTCGGAGCGACTCGACGACGTTTTCGGTCTAATCTCCTTCATATGAGTTCCAAGCGACACAAACAAATATGTCGTTCAAACCAGAAAAACAAGACGGTTGCGATGGCGCCAGTTTCGTCACCAAATTCCAATGTCTTAAAAATGACCATTTTACCCATCCTTCTTTTTAATTTATTTAATCAATCCATCGATTCCACTATTTTTCATACTATCATATTATTATTATTCAATTAGAATACTATTTGATTTTTCAAGATATTAGATTCTCCCCATTAAGATGAATTTCGTCCCCAAATTCAAAAACTAAGCCGGCTCTGTACCAAATCGTAAACCAAAATTAAGCCTGCTGTAACTTATAAATATTCCAGTTTTACGGCATGCGATACATGTGTACTAATACACATTGCGGCATAGGCTCTGTGCTTAATCTACCACATCACTCGGTCCGAGCACACTCCGGAGAGCAGGCATGAACCTTTAAATTTATAGATTCCGGCCTAAAATAGGTCTAGGAACCTGTAAAAAATACTCGACGACCAGTACGGTGTACTAGCCCGAAACAATTCTTGGGTTACTCCAGGATGTACAAATTTCTATAATATTGTATTTTTTATTATTTTTAACTCTTTGTTCTTGTGATTTCTTAGCTTTTGATCTTCATACTTACGTAATATACATTCATAATAAACCATACTATTTTCCCCGTAAGTTTTTACCCTCGTTTTATTTTTTAAGATTATAATTCCTTCAACGTTCTTATATTGAAATAAATTATATAAATTCAATATATATGGTTTATATTCTAAATAAAATTATATTTCTAACTAAAACAAACTAAAACATATGTATTCGATCTATAGAAATCAAATCTTTATTTTTAAACCGTATTATATATATATATATATATATATATATATATATATATATATATATATATATATATATATCTATATATATATATATATATATCATATATTCCTGTATGTTAACACCGTTTAATGTACTTTAACTTTTGAAATCAATTTCGTGCCTTTTTGATGTGATTATCTACACCAAACCATTAATATACGAATTTGGATTGATTTTCATATAATATAATGTTTGTGTATATAAATTCATGTAAATTTAATAGAATTGCATAAAAATACTAATTTTGGATATTATGGTTAATGAGAGCATCAGGGAAGAAGAAGAGGGAGATGGAAAATTAGTTTTCTGAAATGGAAAGTGGGATACGCATCTCCTTTTTGAGTCAAAGTAGATAAACAACTGCAGTCTGCCCGAAAATTAAAATTCAGATTCAGATTGCGTGTCGTCGGAGCGACTCGACGACGTTTTCGGTCTAATCTCCTTCATACGAGCTCCAAGCGACACAAACAAATATGTCGTTCCAATCAACAAAACGAGACGGTTGCGATGGCGCCAGTTTCGTCACCAAATTCCAATGTCTTAAAAATGGCCATTTAACCCATCCTTCTTTTTAATTTATTTAATCAATCCATCGATTCCACTATTTTTCATACTATCATATTATTATTATTCAATTAGAATACTATTTGATTTTTCAAGGTATTAGATTCTCCCCATTAAAATGAATTTCGTCCCCAAATTCAAAAACTAAGCCGGCTCTGTACCAAATCGTAAACCAAAATTAAGCCTGCTGTAACTTATAAATATTGCCGTTTTACGGCATGCGATACCTGTGTACAAATACACATTGCGGCATAGGCTCTGTGCTTAATCTACCACATCACTCGGTCCGAGCACACTCCGGAAAGCAGACGGTGTACTAGCCTGAGACAATTCTTGGGTTACTCCAGGATGTACAAATTTCTATAATATTGTATTTTTATTATTTTTAACTCTTTGTTCTTGTGATTTCTTATCTTTTGATCTTCGTACTTACGTAATATACATTCATGATAAACCCTACTATTTTCCCTGTAACTTTTTACCCTCGTTTTATTTTTTAAGTTTATAATTCCTTCAATTTCTTATATTGAAATAAAATTATATTTCTTACTAAAACATATGTATTCGATTTATAGAAATCAAATCTTTATTTTTAAACCGTATTATATATATATATATATATATATATATATATATATATATATATATATATATATCAAATATTCGTGTATGTTATCACCGTTTAGGGTCCTTTAACTTTTGAAATCAATTTCGTGCCTTTTTGATGTGATTATCTACACCAAACCATTAATAGACGAATTTGGATTGATTTTCATATAATATAATGTTTGTGTATATAAATTCATGTAAATTTAATAGAATTGCATAAAAATACTAATTTGGGATATTATGGTTAATGAGAGCATCATGGAAGAAGAAGAGGGAGATGGAAAATTAGTTTTCTGAAATGGAAAGTGGGACCCGCATCTCCTTTTTGAGTCAAAGTAGATAAACAACTGCAATCTGCCCGAAAATTAAAATTTAGATTCAGATTGCGTGTCGTCGGAGCGACTCGACGACGTTTTCGGTCTAATCTCCTTCATACGAGCTCCAAGCGACACAAACAAATATGTCGTTCAAATCAGAAAAACAAGACGGTTGCGATGGCGCCAGTTTCGTCACCAAATTCCAATGTCTTAAAAATGACCATTTTACCCATCCTTCTTTTTAATTTATTTAATCAATCCATCGATTCCACTATTTTTCATACTATCATATTATTATTATTCAATT
>JASFAW010000010.1:35990721-36028810 GCA_030737815.1 Allium fistulosum | reverse complement strand
ATAGATCGAATACATATGTTTTAGTTTGTTTTAGTTAGAAATATAATTTTATTTAGAATATAAACCTTATTTATTGAATTTATATAATTTATTTCTATATAAGAAAGTTGAAGGAATTATAATCTTAAAAAATAAAACGAGGGTAAAAACTTACGGGGAAAATAGTATGGTTTATTATGAATGTATATTACGTAAGTATGAAGATCAAAAGCTAAGAAATCACAAGAACAAAGAGTTAAAAATAATAAAAAATACAATATTATAGAAATTTGTACCTCCTGGAGTAACCCAAGAATTGTCTCGGGCTAGTACACCGTACTGGTCGTCGAGTATTTTTTACAGGTTCCTGGACCTATTTTAGGCCGGAATCTATAAATTTAAAGGTTCATGCCTGCTTTCCGGAGTGTGCTCGGACCGAGTGATGTGGTAGATTAAGAACAGAGCCTATGCCGCAATGTGTATTAGTACACAGGTATCGCATGCCGTAAAACGGCAATATTTATAAGTTACAGCAGGCTTAATTTTGGTTTACGATTTGGTACAGAGCCGGCTTAGTTTTTGAATTTGGGGACGAAATTCATTTTAATGGGGAGAATCTAATACCTTGAAAAATCAAATAGTATTCTAATTGAATAATAATAATATGATAGTATGAAAAATAGTGGAATCGATGGATTGATTAAATAAATTAAAAAGAAGGATGGGTAAAATGGTCATTGTTAAGACATTGGAATTTGGTGACGAAACTGGAGCCATCGCAACCGTCTTGTTTTTCTGATTTGAACGACATATTTGTTTGTGTCGCTTGGAGCTCGTATGAAGGAGATTAGACCGAAAACGTCGTCGAGTCGCTCCGACGACACGCAATCTGAATCTAAATTTTAATTTTCGGGCAGATTGCAGTTGTTTATCTACTTTGACTCAAAAAGGAGATGCGTATCCCACTTTCCATTTCAGAAAACTAATTTTCCATCTCCCTCTTCTTCTTCCATGATGCTCTCATTAACCATAATATCCAAAATTAGTATTTTTATGCAATTCTATTAAATTTACATGAATTTATATACACAAACATTATATTATATGAAAATCAATCCAAATTCGTATATTAATGGTTTGGTGTAGATAATCACATCAAAAAGGCACGAAATTGATTTCAAAAGTGAAAGGACACTAAACGGTGATAACATACAGGAATATTTGATAGATATATATATTTATATATATAATACGGTTTAAAAATAAAGATTTGATTTCTATAGATCGAATACATATGTTTTAGTAAGAAATATAATTTTATTTAGAATATAAGCTATATATATTGAATTTATATAATTTATTTCAATATAAGAAATTGAAGGAATTATAAACTTAAAAAATAAAACGAGGGTAAAAAGTTACAGGGAAAATAGTAGGGTTTATCATGAATGTATATTACGTAAGTACGAAGATCAAAAGATAAGAAATCACAAGAACAAAGAGTTAAAAATAATAAAAATACAATATTATAGAAATTTGTACATCCTGGAGTAACCCAAGAATAGTCTCGGGCTAGTACACCGTACTGGTCGTCGAGTATTTTTTACAGGTTCATGGACCTATTTTAGGCCGGAATCTATAAATTTAAAGGTTCGTGCCAGCTTTCCTAAGTGTGCTCGGACCGAGTGATGTGGTAGATTAGGCACCGAGCCTATGCGGCAATGTGTGTTAGTACACGGGTATCGCATGCCGTAAAACGGCAATATTTATAAGCTACAGCATGCTTAATTTGGGTTTACGATTTTGCGTATAGCCGGCTTAGTTTTTGAATTTGGGGACGAAATTCATTTTAATGGGGATAATCTAATACCTTGAAAAATCAAATAGTATTCTAATCGAATAATAATAATATGATAGCATGAAAAATAGTGGAATCGATGGATTGATTAAATAAATTAAAAAGATGGATGGGTAAAATGGTCATTTTTAGACATTGGAATTTGGTGACGAAACTGGCGCCATCGCAACCGTCTCGTTTTTCTGATTTGAACGACATATTTGTTTGTGTCGCTTGGAGCTCGTATGAAGGAGATTAGACCGAAAACGTCGTCGAGTCGCTCCGACGACACGCAATCTGAATCTGAATTTTAATTTTCGGGCAGACTGCGGTTGTTTATCTACTTTGACTCAAAAAGGAGATGCGTATCCCACTTTCCATTTCAGAAAACTAATTTTCCATCTCCCTCTTCTTCTTCCATGATGCTCTCATTAACCATAATATCCAAAATTAGTATTTTTATGCAATTCTATTAAATTTACACGAATTTATATACACAAACATTATATTATATGAAAAGCAGTCCAAATTCGTATATTAATGGTTTGGGGTAGATAATCACATCAAAATGGTACGAAATTGATTTCAAAAGTTAAAGTACATTAAACGATGTTAACATACAGGAATATAAGATATATATATATATATATATATATATATATATATATAATACGGTTTAAAAATAAAGATTTGATTTCTATAGATCGAATACATATGTTTTAGTTTGTTTTAGTTAGAAATATAATTTTATTTAGAATATAAACCTTATTTATTGAATTTATATAATTTATTTCTATATAAGAAAGTTGAAGGAATTATAATCTTAAAAAATAAAACGAGGGTAAAAACTTACGGGGAAAATAGTATGGTTTATTATGAATGTATATTACGTAAGTATGAAGATCAAAAGCTAAGAAATCACAAGAACAAAGAGTTAAAAATAATAAAAAATACAATATTATAGAAATTTGTACCTCCTGGAGTAACCCAAGAATTGTCTCGGGCTAGTACACCGTACTGGTCGTCGAGTATTTTTTACAGGTTCCTGGACCTATTTTAGGCCGGAATCTATAAATTTAAAGGTTCATGCCTGCTTTCCGGAGTGTGCTCGGACCGAGTGATGTGGTAGATTAAGCACAGAGCCTATGCCGCAATGTGTATTAGTACACAGGTATCGCATGCCGTAAAACGGCAATATTTATAAGTTACAGCAGGCTTAATTTTGGTTTACGATTTGGTACAGAGCCGGCTTAGTTTTTGAATTTGGGGACGAAATTCATTTTAATGGGGAGAATCTAATACCTTGAAAAATCAAATAGTATTCTAATTGAATAATAATAATATGATAGTATGAAAAATAGTGGAATCGATGGATTGATTAAATAAATTAAAAAGAAGGATGGGTAAAATGGTCATTGTTAAGACATTGGAATTTGGTGACGAAACTGGAGCCATCGCAACCGTCTTGTTTTTCTGATTTGAACGACATATTTGTTTGTGTCGCTTGGAGCTCGTATGAAGGAGATTAGACCGAAAACGTCGTCGAGTCGCTCCGACGACACGCAATCTGAATCTAAATTTTAATTTTCGGGCAGATTGCAGTTGTTTATCTACTTTGACTCAAAAAGGAGATGCGTATCCCACTTTCCATTTCAGAAAACTAATTTTCCATCTCCCTCTTCTTCTTCCATGATGCTCTCATTAACCATAATATCCAAAATTAGTATTTTTATGCAATTCTATTAAATTTACATGAATTTATATACACAAACATTATATTATATGAAAATCAATCCAAATTCGTATATTAATGGTTTGGTGTAGATAATCACATCAAAAAGGCACGAAATTGATTTCAAAAGTGAAAGGACACTAAACGGTGATAACATACAGGAATATTTGATAGATATATATATTTATATATATAATACGGTTTAAAAATAAAGATTTGATTTCTATAGATCGAATACATATGTTTTAGTAAGAAATATAATTTTATTTAGAATATAAGCTATATATATTGAATTTATATAATTTATTTCAATATAAGAAATTGAAGGAATTATAAACTTAAAAAATAAAACGAGGGTAAAAAGTTACAGGGAAAATAGTAGGGTTTATCATGAATGTATATTACGTAAGTACGAAGATCAAAAGATAAGAAATCACAAGAACAAAGAGTTAAAAATAATAAAAATACAATATTATAGAAATTTGTACATCCTGGAGTAACCCAAGAATAGTCTCGGGCTAGTACACCGTACTGGTCGTCGAGTATTTTTTACAGGTTCATGGACCTATTTTAGGCCGGAATCTATAAATTTAAAGGTTCGTGCCAGCTTTCCTAAGTGTGCTCGGACCGAGTGATGTGGTAGATTAGGCACCGAGCCTATGCGGCAATGTGTGTTAGTACACGGGTATCGCATGCCGTAAAACGGCAATATTTATAAGCTACAGCATGCTTAATTTGGGTTTACGATTTTGCGTATAGCCGGCTTAGTTTTTGAATTTGGGGACGAAATTCATTTTAATGGGGATAATCTAATACCTTGAAAAATCAAATAGTATTCTAATCGAATAATAATAATATGATAGCATGAAAAATAGTGGAATCGATGGATTGATTAAATAAATTAAAAAGATGGATGGGTAAAATGGTCATTTTTAGACATTGGAATTTGGTGACGAAACTGGCGCCATCGCAACCGTCTCGTTTTTCTGATTTGAACGACATATTTGTTTGTGTCGCTTGGAGCTCGTATGAAGGAGATTAGACCGAAAACGTCGTCGAGTCGCTCCGACGACACGCAATCTGAATCTGAATTTTAATTTTCGGGCAGACTGCGGTTGTTTATCTACTTTGACTCAAAAAGGAGATGCGTATCCCACTTTCCATTTCAGAAAACTAATTTTCCATCTCCCTCTTCTTCTTCCATGATGCTCTCATTAACCATAATATCCAAAATTAGTATTTTTATGCAATTCTATTAAATTTACACGAATTTATATACACAAACATTATATTATATGAAAAGCAGTCCAAATTCGTATATTAATGGTTTGGGGTAGATAATCACATCAAAATGGTACGAAATTGATTTCAAAAGTTAAAGTACATTAAACGATGTTAACATACAGGAATATAAGATATATATATATATATATATATATATATATATATATATATATATATATATATATAATACGGTTTAAAAATAAAGATTTGATTTCTATAGATCGAATACATATGTTTTAGTTTGTTTTAGTTAGAAATATAATTTTATTTAGAATATAAACCTTATTTATTGAATTTATATAATTTATTTCTATATAAGAAAGTTGAAGGAATTATAATCTTAAAAAATAAAACGAGGGTAAAAACTTACGGGGAAAATAGTATGGTTTATTATGAATGTATATTACGTAAGTATGAAGATCAAAAGCTAAGAAATCACAAGAACAAAGAGTTAAAAATAATAAAAAATACAATATTATAGAAATTTGTACCTCCTGGAGTAACCCAAGAATTGTCTCGGGCTAGTACACCGTACTGGTCGTCGAGTATTTTTTACAGGTTCCTGGACCTATTTTAGGTCGGAATCTATAAATTTAAAGGTTCATGCCTGCTTTCCGGAGTGTGCTCGGACCGAGTGATGTGGTAGATTAAGCACAGAGCCTATGCCGCAATGTGTATTAGTACACAGGTATCGCATGCCGTAAAACGGCAATATTTATAAGTTACAGCAGGCTTAATTTTGGTTTACGATTTGGTACAGAGCCGGCTTAGTTTTTGAATTTGGGGACGAAATTCATTTTAATGGGGAGAATCTAATACCTTGAAAAATCAAATAGTATTCTAATTGAATAATAATAATATGATAGTATGAAAAATAGTGGAATCGATGGATTGATTAAATAAATTAAAAAGAAGGATGGGTAAAATGGTCATTGTTAAGACATTGGAATTTGGTGACGAAACTGGAGCCATCGCAACCGTCTTGTTTTTCTGATTTGAACGACATATTTGTTTGTGTCGCTTGGAGCTCGTATGAAGGAGATTAGACCGAAAACGTCGTCGAGTCGCTCCGACGACACGCAATCTGAATCTAAATTTTAATTTTCGGGCAGATTGCAGTTGTTTATCTACTTTGACTCAAAAAGGAGATGCGTATCCCACTTTCCTTTTCAGAAAACTAATTTTCCATCTCCCTCTTCTTCTTCCATGATGCTCTCATTAACCATAATATCCAAAATTAGTATTTTTATGCAATTCTATTAAATTTACATGAATTTATATACACAAACATTATATTATATGAAAATCAATCCAAATTCGTATATTAATGGTTTGGTGTAGATAATCACATCAAAAAGGCACGAAATTGATTTCAAAAGTGAAAGGACACTAAACGGTGATAACATACAGGAATATTTGATAGATATATATATATATATATATAATACGGTTTAAAAATAAAGATTTGATTTCTATAGATCGAATACATATGTTTTAGTAAGAAATATAATTTTATTTAGAATATAAGCTATATATATTGAATTTATATAATTTAATTCAATATAAGAAATTGAAGGAATTATAAACTTAAAAAATAAAACGAGGGTAAAAAGTTACAGGGAAAATAGTAGGGTTTATCATGAATGTATATTACGTAAGTACGAAGATCAAAAGATAAGAAATCACAAGAACAAAGAGTTAAAAATAATAAAAATACAATATTATAGAAATTTGTACATCCTGGAGTAACCCAAGAATTGTCTCGGGCTAGTACACCGTACTGGTCGTCGAGTATTTTTTACAGGTTCATGGACCTATTTTAGGCCGGAATCTATAAATTTAAAGGTTCGTGCCAGCTTTCCTAAGTGTGCTCGGACCGAGTGGTGTGGTAGATTAGGCACCGAGCCTATGCGGCAATGTGTGTTAGTACACGGGTATCGCATGCCGTAAAACGGCAATATTTATAAGCTACAGCATGCTTAATTTGGGTTTACGATTTTGCGTATAGCCGGCTTAGTTTTTGAATTTGGGGACGAAATTCATTTTAATGGGGATAATCTAATACCTTGAAAAATCAAATAGTATTCTAATCGAATAATAATAATATGATAGCATGAAAAATAGTGGAATCGATGGATTGATTAAATAAATTAAAAAGATGGATGGGTAAAATGGTCATTTTTAGACATTGGAATTTGGTGACGAAACTGGCGCCATCGCAACCGTCTCGTTTTTCTGATTTGAACGACATATTTGTTTGTGTCGCTTGGAGCTCGTATGAAGGAGATTAGACCGAAAACGTCGTCGAGTCGCTCCGACGACACGCAATCTGAATCTGAATTTTAATTTTCGGGCAGACTGCGGTTGTTTATCTACTTTGACTCAAAAAGGAGATGCGTATCCCACTTTCCATTTCAGAAAACTAATTTTCCATCTCCCTCTTCTTCTTCCATGATGCTCTCATTAACCATAATATCCAAAATTAGTATTTTTATGCAATTCTATTAAATTTACACGAATTTATATACACAAACATTATATTATATGAAAAGCAGTCCAAATTCGTATATTAATGGTTTGGGGTAGATAATCACATCAAAATGGTACGAAATTGATTTCAAAAGTTAAAGTACATTAAACGATGTTAACATACAGGAATATAAGATATATATATATATATATATATATATATATATATATATATAATACGGTTTAAAAATAAAGATTTGATTTCTATAGATCGAATACATATGTTTTAGTTTGTTTTAGTTAGAAATATAATTTTATTTAGAATATAAACCTTATTTATTGAATTTATATAATTTATTTCTATATAAGAAAGTTGAAGGAATTATAATCTTAAAAAATAAAACGAGGGTAAAAACTTACGGGGAAAATAGTATGGTTTATTATGAATGTATATTACGTAAGTATGAAGATCAAAAGCTAAGAAATCACAAGAACAAAGAGTTAAAAATAATAAAAAATACAATATTATAGAAATTTGTACCTCCTGGAGTAACCCAAGAATTGTCTCGGGCTAGTACACCGTACTGGTCGTCGAGTATTTTTTACAGGTTCCTGGACCTATTTTAGGCCGGAATCTATAAATTTAAAGGTTCATGCCTGCTTTCCGGAGTGTGCTCGGACCGAGTGATGTGGTAGATTAAGCACAGAGCCTATGCCGCAATGTGTATTAGTACACAGGTATCGCATGCCGTAAAACGACAATATTTATAAGTTACAGCAGGCTTAATTTTGGTTTACGATTTGGTACAGAGCCGGCTTAGTTTTTGAATTTGGGGACGAAATTCATTTTAATGGGGAGAATCTAATACCTTGAAAAATCAAATAGTATTCTAATTGAATAATAATAATATGATAGTATGAAAAATAGTGGAATCGATGGATTGATTAAATAAATTAAAAAGAAGGATGGGT
Source organism: Allium fistulosum (assembly GCA_030737815.1). Classification (NCBI taxonomy): domain Eukaryota; kingdom Viridiplantae; phylum Streptophyta; class Magnoliopsida; order Asparagales; family Amaryllidaceae; genus Allium; species Allium fistulosum. The sequence goes on along the minus strand of JASFAW010000010.1, from coordinate 36,020,537 downwards.
AAAATGGTCATTGTTAAGACATTGGAATTTGGTGACGAAACTGGAGCCATCGCAACCGTCTTGTTTTTCTGATTTGAACGACATATTTGTTTGTGTCGCTTGGAGCTCGTATGAAGGAGATTAGACCGAAAACGTCGTCGAGTCGCTCCGACGACACGCAATCTGAATCTAAATTTTAATTTTCGGGCAGATTGCAGTTGTTTATCTACTTTGACTCAAAAAGGAGATGCGTATCCCACTTTCCATTTCAGAAAACTAATTTTCCATCTCCCTCTTCTTCTTCCATGATGCTCTCATTAACCATAATATCCAAAATTAGTATTTTTATGCAATTCTATTAAATTTACATGAATTTATATACACAAACATTATATTATATGAAAATCAATCCAAATTCGTATATTAATGGTTTGGTGTAGATAATCACATCAAAAAGGCACGAAATTGATTTCAAAAGTGAAAGGACACTAAACGGTGATAACATACAGGAATATTTGATAGATATATATATTTATATATATAATACGGTTTAAAAATAAAGATTTGATTTCTATAGATCGAATACATATGTTTTAGTAAGAAATATAATTTTATTTAGAATATAAGCTATATATATTGAATTTATATAATTTATTTCAATATAAGAAATTGAAGGAATTATAAACTTAAAAAATAAAACGAGGGTAAAAAGTTACAGGGAAAATAGTAGGGTTTATCATGAATGTATATTACGTAAGTACGAAGATCAAAAGATAAGAAATCACAAGAACAAAGAGTTAAAAATAATAAAAATACAATATTATAGAAATTTGTACATCCTGGAGTAACCCAAGAATAGTCTCGGGCTAGTACACCGTACTGGTCGTCGAGTATTTTTTACAGGTTCATGGACCTATTTTAGGCCGGAATCTATAAATTTAAAGGTTCGTGCCAGCTTTCCTAAGTGTGCTCGGACCGAGTGATGTGGTAGATTAGGCACCGAGCCTATGCGGCAATGTGTGTTAGTACACGGGTATCGCATGCCGTAAAACGGCAATATTTATAAGCTACAGCATGCTTAATTTGGGTTTACGATTTTGCGTATAGCCGGCTTAGTTTTTGAATTTGGGGACGAAATTCATTTTAATGGGGATAATCTAATACCTTGAAAAATCAAATAGTATTCTAATCGAATAATAATAATATGATAGCATGAAAAATAGTGGAATCGATGGATTGATTAAATAAATTAAAAAGATGGATGGGTAAAATGGTCATTTTTAGACATTGGAATTTGGTAACGAAACTGGCGCCATCGCAACCGTCTCGTTTTTCTGATTTGAACGACATATTTGTTTGTGTCGCTTGGAGCTCGTATGAAGGAGATTAGACCGAAAACGTCGTCGAGTCGCTCCGACGACACGCAATCTGAATCTGAATTTTAATTTTCGGGCAGACTGCGGTTGTTTATCTACTTTGACTCAAAAAGGAGATGCGTATCCCACTTTCCATTTCAGAAAACTAATTTTCCATCTCCCTCTTCTTCTTCCATGATGCTCTCATTAACCATAATATCCAAAATTAGTATTTTTATGCAATTCTATTAAATTTACACGAATTTATATACACAAACATTATATTATATGAAAAGCAGTCCAAATTCGTATATTAATGGTTTGGGGTAGATAATCACATCAAAATGGTACGAAATTGATTTCAAAAGTTAAAGTACATTAAACGATGTTAACATACAGGAATATAAGATATATATATATATATATATAATACGGTTTAAAAATAAAGATTTGATTTCTATAGATCGAATACATATGTTTTAGTTTGTTTTAGTTAGAAATATAATTTTATTTAGAATATAAACCTTATTTATTGAATTTATATAATTTATTTCTATATAAGAAAGTTGAAGGAATTATAATCTTAAAAAATAAAACGAGGGTAAAAACTTACGGGGAAAATAGTATGGTTTATTATGAATGTATATTACGTAAGTATGAAGATCAAAAGCTAAGAAATCACAAGAACAAAGAGTTAAAAATAATAAAAAATACAATATTATAGAAATTTGTACATCCTGGAGTAACCCAAGAATTGTCTCGGGCTAGTACACCGTACTGGTCGTCGAGTATTTTTTACAGGTTCCTGGACCTATTTTAGGCCGGAATCTATAAATTTAAAGGTTCATGCCTGCTTTCCGGAGTGTGCTCGGACCGAGTGATGTGGTAGATTAAGCACAGAGCCTATGCCGCAATGTGTATTAGTACACAGGTATCGCATGCCGTAAAACGGCAATATTTATAAGTTACAGCAGGCTTAATTTTGGTTTACGATTTGGTACAGAGCCGGCTTAGTTTTTGAATTTGGGGACGAAATTCATTTTAATGGGGAGAATCTAATACCTTGAAAAATCAAATAGTATTCTAATTGAATAATAATAATATGATAGTATGAAAAATAGTGGAATCGATGGATTGATTAAATAAATTAAAAAGAAGGATGGGTAAAATGGTCATTGTTAAGACATTGGAATTTGGTGACGAAACTGGAGCCATCGCAACCGTCTTGTTTTTCTGATTTGAACGACATATTTGTTTGTGTCGCTTGGAGCTCGTATGAAGGAGATTAGACCGAAAACGTCGTCGAGTCGCTCCGACGACACGCAATCTGAATCTGAATTTTAATTTTCGGGCAGACTGCGGTTGTTTATCTACTTTGACTCAAAAAGGAGATGCGTATCCCACTTTCCATTTCAGAAAACTAATTTTCCATCTCCCTCTTCTTCTTCCATGATGCTCTCATTAAGCATAATATCCAAAATTAGTATTTTTATGCAATTCTATTAAATTTACATGAATTTATATACACAAACATTATATTATATGAAAATCAATCCAAATTCGTATATTAATGGTTTGGTGTAGATAATCACATCAAAAAGGCACGAAATTGATTTCAAAAGTGAAAGGACACTAAACGGTGATAACATACAGGAATATTTGATAGATATATATATATATATATATAATACGGTTTAAAAATAAAGATTTGATTTCTATAGATCGAATACATATGTTTTAGTAAGAAATATAATTTTATTTAGAATATAAGCTATATATATTGAATTTATATAATTTATTTCAATATAAGAAATTGAAGGAATTATAAACTTAAAAAATAAAACGAGGGTAAAAAGTTACAGGGAAAATAGTAGGGTTTATCATGAATGTATATTACGTAAGTACGAAGATCAAAAGATAAGAAATCACAAGAACAAAGAGTTAAAAATAATAAAAATACAATATTATAGAAATTTGTACATCCTGGAGTAACCCAAGAATTGTCTCGGGCTAGTACACCGTACTGGTCGTCGAGTATTTTTTATAGGTTCATGGACCTATTTTAGGCCGGAATCTATAAATTTAAAGGTTCGTGCCAGCTTTCCTAAGTGTGCTCGGACCGAGTGATGTGGTAGATTAGGCACCGAGCCTATGCGGCAATGTGTGTTAGTACACGGGTATCGCATGCCGTAAAACGGCAATATTTATAAGCTACAGCATGCTTAATTTGGGTTTACGATTTTGCGTATAGCCGGCTTTGTTTTTGAATTTGGGGACGAAATTCATTTTAATGGGGATAATCTAATACCTTGAAAAATCAAATAGTATTCTAATCGAATAATAATAATATGATAGCATGAAAAATAGTGGAATCGATGGATTGATTAAATAAATTAAAAAGATGGATGGGTAAAATGGTCATTTTTAGACATTGGAATTTGGTGACGAAACTGGCGCCATCGCAACCGTCTCGTTTTTCTGATTTGAACGACATATTTGTTTGTGTCGCTTGGAGCTCGTATGAAGGAGATTAGACCGAAAACGTCGTCGAGTCGCTCCGACGACACGCAATCTGAATCTGAATTTTAATTTTCGGGCAGACTGCGGTTGTTTATCTACTTTGACTCAAAAAGGAGATGCGTATCCCACTTTCCATTTCAGAAAACTAATTTTCCATCTCCCTCTTCTTCTTCCATGATGCTCTCATTAACCATAATATCCAAAATTAGTATTTTTATGCAATTCTATTAAATTTACACGAATTTATATACACAAACATTATATTATATGAAAAGCAGTCCAAATTCGTATATTAATGGTTTGGGGTAGATAATCACATCAAAATGGTACGAAATTGATTTCAAAAATTAAAGTACATTAAACGATGTTAACATACAGGAATATAAGATATATATATATATATATATAATACGGTTTAAAAATAAAGATTTGATTTCTATAGATCGAATACATATGTTTTAGTTTGTTTTAGTTAGAAATATAATTTTATTTAGAATATAAACCTTATTTATTGAATTTATATAATTTATTTCTATATAAGAAAGTTGAAGGAATTATAATCTTAAAAAATAAAACGAGGGTAAAAACTTACGGGGAAAATAGTATGGTTTATTATGAATGTATATTACGTAAGTATGAAGATCAAAAGCTAAGAAATCACAAGAACAAAGAGTTAAAAATAATAAAAAATACAATATTATAGAAATTTGTACATCCTGGAGTAACCCAAGAATTGTCTCGGGCTAGTACACCGTACTGGTCGTCGAGTATTTTTTACAGGTTCCTGGACCTATTTTAGGCCGGAATCTATAAATTTAAAGGTTCATGCCTGCTTTCCGGAGTGTGCTCGGACCGAGTGATGTGGTAGATTAAGCACAGAGCCTATGCCGCAATGTGTATTAGTACACAGGTATCGCATGCCGTAAAACGGCAATATTTATAAGTTACAGCAGGCTTAATTTTGGTTTACGATTTGGTACAGAGCCGGCTTAGTTTTTGAATTTGGGGACGAAATTCATTTTAATGGGGAGAATCTAATACCTTGAAAAATCAAATAGTATTCTAATTGAATAATAATAATATGATAGTATGAAAAATAGTGGAATCGATGGATTGATTAAATAAATTAAAAAGAAGGATGGGTAAAATGGTCATTGTTAAGACATTGGAATTTGGTGACGAAACTGGAGCCATCGCAACCGTCTTGTTTTTCTGATTTGAACGACATATTTGTTTGTGTCGCTTGGAGCTCGTATGAAGGAGATTAGACCGAAAACGTCGTCGAGTCGCTCCGACGACACGCAATCTGAATCTAAATTTTAATTTTCGGGCAGATTGCAGTTGTTTATCTACTTTGACTCAAAAAGGAGATGCGTATCCCACTTTCCATTTCAGAAAACTAATTTTCCATCTCCCTCTTCTTCTTCCATGATGCTCTCATTAACCATAATATCCAAAATTAGTATTTTTATGCAATTCTATTAAATTTACATGAATTTATATACACAAACATTATATTATATGAAAATCAATCCAAATTCGTATATTAATGGTTTGGTGTAGATAATCACATCAAAAAGGCACGAAATTGATTTCAAAAGTGAAAGGACACTAAACGGTGATAACATACAGGAATATTTGATAGATATATATATATATATATAATACGGTTTAAAAATAAAGATTTGATTTCTATAGATCGAATACATATGTTTTAGTAAGAAATATAATTTTATTTAGAATATAAGCTATATATATTGAATTTATATAATTTATTTCAATATAAGAAATTGAAGGAATTATAAACTTAAAAAATAAAACGAGGGTAAAAAGTTACAGGGAAAATAGTAGGGTTTATCATGAATGTATATTACGTAAGTACGAAGATCAAAAGATAAGAAATCACAAGAACAAAGAGTTAAAAATAATAAAAATACAATATTATAGAAATTTGTACATCCTGGAGTAACCCAAGAATTGTCTCGGGCTAGTACACCGTACTGGTCGTCGAGTATTTTTTACAGGTTCATGGACCTATTTTAGGCCGGAATCTATAAATTTAAAGGTTCGTGCCAGCTTTCCTAAGTGTGCTCGGACCGAGTGATGTGGTAGATTAGGCACCGAGCCTATGCGGCAATGTGTGTTAGTACACGGGTATCGCATGCCGTAAAACGGCAATATTTATAAGCTACAGCATGCTTAATTTGGGTTTACGATTTTGCGTATAGCCGGCTTAGTTTTTGAATTTGGGGACGAAATTCATTTTAATGGGGATAATCTAATACCTTGAAAAATCAAATAGTATTCTAATCGAATAATAATAATATGATAGCATGAAAAATAGTGGAATCGATGGATTGATTAAATAAATTAAAAAGATGGATGGGTAAAATGGTCATTTTTAGACATTGGAATTTGGTGACGAAACTGGCGCCATCGCAACCGTCTCGTTTTTCTGATTTGAACGACATATTTGTTTGTGTCGCTTGGAGCTCGTATGAAGGAGATTAGACCGAAAACGTCGTCGAGTCGCTCCGACGACACGCAATCTGAATCTGAATTTTAATTTTCGGGCAGACTGCGGTTGTTTATCTACTTTGACTCAAAAAGGAGATGCGTATCCCACTTTCCATTTCAGAAAACTAATTTTCCATCTCCCTCTTCTTCTTCCATGATGCTCTCATTAACCATAATATCCAAAATTAGTATTTTTATGCAATTCTATTAAATTTACACGAATTTATATACACAAACATTATATTATATGAAAAGCAGTCCAAATTCGTATATTAATGGTTTGGGGTAGATAATCACATCAAAATGGTACGAAATTGATTTCAAAAATTAAAGTACATTAAACGATGTTAACATACAGGAATATAAGATATATATATATATATATATAATACGGTTTAAAAATAAAGATTTGATTTCTATAGATCGAATACATATGTTTTAGTTTGTTTTAGTTAGAAATATAATTTTATTTAGAATATAAACCTTATTTATTGAATTTATATAATTTATTTCTATATAAGAAAGTTGAAGGAATTATAATCTTAAAAAATAAAACGAGGGTAAAAACTTACGGGGAAAATAGTATGGTTTATTATGAATGTATATTACGTAAGTATGAAGATCAAAAGCTAAGAAATCACAAGAACAAAGAGTTAAAAATAATAAAAAATACAATATTATAGAAATTTGTACATCCTGGAGTAACCCAAGAATTGTCTCGGGCTAGTACACCGTACTGGTCGTCGAGTATTTTTTACAGGTTCCTGGACCTATTTTAGGCCGGAATCTATAAATTTAAAGGTTCATGCCTGCTTTCCGGAGTGTGCTCGGACCGAGTGATGTGGTAGATTAAGCACAGAGCCTATGCCGCAATGTGTATTAGTACACAGGTATCGCATGCCGTAAAACGGCAATATTTATAAGTTACAGCAGGCTTAATTTTGGTTTACGATTTGGTACAGAGCCGGCTTAGTTTTTGAATTTGGGGACGAAATTCATTTTAATGGGGAGAATCTAATACCTTGAAAAATCAAATAGTATTCTAATTGAATAATAATAATATGATAGTATGAAAAATAGTGGAATCGATGGATTGATTAAATAAATTAAAAAGAAGGATGGGTAAAATGGTCATTGTTAAGACATTGGAATTTGGTGACGAAACTGGAGCCATCGCAACCGTCTTGTTTTTCTGATTTGAACGACATATTTGTTTGTGTCGCTTGGAGCTCGTATGAAGGAGATTAGACCGAAAACGTCGTCGAGTCGCTCCGACGACACGCAATCTGAATCTAAATTTTAATTTTCGGGCAGATTGCAGTTGTTTATCTACTTTGACTCAAAAAGGAGATGCGTATCCCACTTTCCATTTCAGAAAACTAATTTTCCATCTCCCTCTTCTTCTTCCATGATGCTCTCATTAACCATAATATCCAAAATTAGTATTTTTATGCAATTCTATTAAATTTACATGAATTTATATACACAAACATTATATTATATGAAAATCAATCCAAATTCGTATATTAATGGTTTGGTGTAGATAATCACATCAAAAAGGCACGAAATTGATTTCAAAAGTGAAAGGACACTAAACGGTGATAACATACAGGAATATTTGATAGATATATATATATATATATAATACGGTTTAAAAATAAAGATTTGATTTCTATAGATCGAATACATATGTTTTAGTAAGAAATATAATTTTATTTAGAATATAAGCTATATATATTGAATTTATATAATTTATTTCAATATAAGAAATTGAAGGAATTATAAACTTAAAAAATAAAACGAGGGTAAAAAGTTACAGGGAAAATAGTAGGGTTTATCATGAATGTATATTACGTAAGTACGAAGATCAAAAGATAAGAAATCACAAGAACAAAGAGTTAAAAATAATAAAAATACAATATTATAGAAATTTGTACATCCTGGAGTAACCCAAGAATTGTCTCGGGCTAGTACACCGTACTGGTCGTCGAGTATTTTTTACAGGTTCATGGACCTATTTTAGGCCGGAATCTATAAATTTAAAGGTTCGTGCCAGCTTTCCTAAGTGTGCTCGGACCGAGTGATGTGGTAGATTAGGCACCGAGCCTATGCGGCAATGTGTGTTAGTACACGGGTATCGCATGCCGTAAAACGGCAATATTTATAAGCTACAGCATGCTTAATTTGGGTTTACGATTTTGCGTATAGCCGGCTTAGTTTTTGAATTTGGGGACGAAATTCATTTTAATGGGGATAATCTAATACCTTGAAAAATCAAATAGTATTCTAATCGAATAATAATAATATGATAGCATGAAAAATAGTGGAATCGATGGATTGATTAAATAAATTAAAAAGATGGATGGGTAAAATGGTCATTTTTAGACATTGGAATTTGGTGACGAAACTGGCGCCATCGCAACCGTCTCGTTTTTCTGATTTGAACGACATATTTGTTTGTGTCGCTTGGAGCTCGTATGAAGGAGATTAGACCGAAAACGTCGTCGAGTCGCTCCGACGACACGCAATCTGAATCTGAATTTTAATTTTCGGGCAGACTGCGGTTGTTTATCTACTTTGACTCAAAAAGGAGATGCGTATCCCACTTTCCATTTCAGAAAACTAATTTTCCATCTCCCTCTTCTTCTTCCATGATGCTCTCATTAACCATAATATCCAAAATTAGTATTTTTATGCAATTCTATTAAATTTACACGAATTTATATACACAAACATTATATTATATGAAAAGCAGTCCAAATTCGTATATTAATGGTTTGGGGTAGATAATCACATCAAAATGGTACGAAATTGATTTCAAAAATTAAAGTACATTAAACGATGTTAACATACAGGAATATAAGATATATATATATATATATATATAATACGGTTTAAAAATAAAGATTTGATTTCTATAGATCGAATACATATGTTTTAGTTTGTTTTAGTTAGAAATATAATTTTATTTAGAATATAAACCTTATTTATTGAATTTATATAATTTATTTCTATATAAGAAAGTTGAAGGAATTATAATCTTAAAAAATAAAACGAGGGTAAAAACTTACGGGGAAAATAGTATGGTTTATTATGAATGTATATTACGTAAGTATGAAGATCAAAAGCTAAGAAATCACAAGAACAAAGAGTTAAAAATAATAAAAAATACAATATTATAGAAATTTGTACATCCTGGAGTAACCCAAGAATTGTCTCGGGCTAGTACACCGTACTGGTCGTCGAGTATTTTTTACAGGTTCCTGGACCTATTTTAGGCCGGAATCTATAAATTTAAAGGTTCATGCCTGCTTTCCGGAGTGTGCTCGGACCGAGTGATGTGGTAGATTAAGCACAGAGCCTATGCCGCAATGTGTATTAGTACACAGGTATCGCATGCCGTAAAACGGCAATATTTATAAGTTACAGCAGGCTTAATTTTGGTTTACGATTTGGTACAGAGCCGGCTTAGTTTTTGAATTTGGGGACGAAATTCATTTTAATGGGGAGAATCTAATAGCTTGAAAAATCAAATAGTATTCTAATTGAATAATAATAATATGATAGTATGAAAAATAGTGGAATCGATGGATTGATTAAATAAATTAAAAAGAAGGATGGGTAAAATGGTCATTGTTAAGACATTGGAATTTGGTGACGAAACTGGAGCCATCGCAACCGTCTTGTTTTTCTGATTTGAACGACATATTTGTTTGTGTCGCTTGGAGCTCGTATGAAGGAGATTAGACCGAAAACGTCGTCGAGTCGCTCCGACGACACGCAATCTGAATCTAAATTTTAATTTTCGGGCAGATTGCAGTTGTTTATCTACTTTGACTCAAAAAGGAGATGCGTATCCCACTTTCCATTTCAGAAAACTAATTTTCCATCTCCCTCTTCTTCTTCCATGATGCTCTCATTAACCATAATATCCAAAATTAGTATTTTTATGCAATTCTATTAAATTTACATGAATTTATATACACAAACATTATATTATATGAAAATCAATCCAAATTCGTATATTAATGGTTTGGTGTAGATAATCACATCAAAAAGGCACGAAATTGATTTCAAAAGTGAAAGGACACTAAACGGTGATAACATACAGGAATATTTGATAGATATATATATATATATATAATACGGTTTAAAAATAAAGATTTGATTTCTATAGATCGAATACATATGTTTTAGTAAGAAATATAATTTTATTTAGAATATAAGCTATATATATTGAATTTATATAATTTATTTCAATATAAGAAATTGAAGGAATTATAAACTTAAAAAATAAAACGAGGGTAAAAAGTTACAGGGAAAATAGTAGGGTTTATAATGAATGTATATTACGTAAGTACGAAGATCAAAAGATAAGAAATCACAAGAACAAAGAGTTAAAAATAATAAAAATACAATATTATAGAAATTTGTACATCCTGGAGTAACCCAAGAATTGTCTCGGGCTAGTACACCGTACTGGTCGTCGAGTATTTTTTACAGGTTCATGGACCTATTTTAGGCCGGAATCTATAAATTTAAAGGTTCGTGCCAGCTTTCCTAAGTGTGCTCGGACCGAGTGATGTGGTAGATTAGGCACCGAGCCTATGCGGCAATGTGTGTTAGTACACGGGTATCGCATGCCGTAAAACGGCAATATTTATAAGCTACAGCATGCTTAATTTGGGTTTACGATTTTGCGTATAGCCGGCTTAGTTTTTGAATTTGGGGACGAAATTCATTTTAATGGGGATAATCTAATACCTTGAAAAATCAAATAGTATTCTAATCGAATAATAATAATATGATAGCATGAAAAATAGTGGAATCGATGGATTGATTAAATAAATTAAAAAGATGGATGGGTAAAATGGTCATTTTTAGACATTGGAATTTGGTGACGAAACTGGCGCCATCGCAACCGTCTCGTTTTTCTGATTTGAACGACATATTTGTTTGTGTCGCTTGGAGCTCGTATGAAGGAGATTAGACCGAAAACGTCGTCGAGTCGCTCCGACGACACGCAATCTGAATCTGAATTTTAATTTTCGGGCAGACTGCGGTTGTTTATCTACTTTGACTCAAAAAGGAGATGCGTATCCCACTTTCCATTTCAGAAAACTAATTTTCCATCTCCCTCTTCTTCTTCCATGATGCTCTCATTAACCATAATATCCAAAATTAGTATTTTTATGCAATTCTATTAAATTTACACGAATTTATATACACAAACATTATATTATATGAAAAGCAGTCCAAATTCGTATATTAATGGTTTGGGGTAGATAATCACATCAAAATGGTACGAAATTGATTTCAAAAATTAAAGTACATTAAACGATGTTAACATACAGGAATATAAGATATATATATATATATATATATATATATATATATATATATAATACGGTTTAAAAATAAAGATTTGATTTCTATAGATCGAATACATATGTTTTAGTTTGTTTTAGTTAGAAATATAATTTTATTTAGAATATAAACCTTATTTATTGAATTTATATAATTTATTTCTATATAAGAAAGTTGAAGGAATTATAATCTTAAAAAATAAAACGAGGGTAAAAACTTACGGGGAAAATAGTATGGTTTATTATGAATGTATATTACGTAAGTATGAAGATCAAAAGCTAAGAAATCACAAGAACAAAGAGTTAAAAATAATAAAAAATACAATATTATAGAAATTTGTACATCCTGGAGTAACCCAAGAATTGTCTCGGGCTAGTACACCGTACTGGTCGTCGAGTATTTTTTACAGGTTCCTGGACCTATTTTAGGCCGGAATCTATAAATTTAAAGGTTCATGCCTGCTTTCCGGAGTGTGCTCGGACCGAGTGATGTGGTAGATTAAGCACAGAGCCTATGCCGCAATGTGTATTAGTACACAGGTATCGCATGCCGTAAAACGGCAATATTTATAAGTTACAGCAGGCTTAATTTTGGTTTACGATTTGGTACAGAGCCGGCTTAGTTTTTGAATTTGGGGACGAAATTCATTTTAATGGGGAGAATCTAATACCTTGAAAAATCAAATAGTATTCTAATTGAATAATAATAATATGATAGTATGAAAAATAGTGGAATCGATGGATTGATTAAATAAATTAAAAAGAAGGATGGGTAAAATGGTCATTGTTAAGACATTGGAATTTGGTGACGAAACTGGAGCCATCGCAACCGTCTTGTTTTTCTGATTTGAACGACATATTTGTTTGTGTCGCTTGGAGCTCGTATGAAGGAGATTAGACCGAAAACGTCGTCGAGTCGCTCCGACGACACGCAATCTGAATCTAAATTTTAATTTTCGGGCAGATTGCAGTTGTTTATCTACTTTGACTCAAAAAGGAGATGCGTATCCCACTTTCCATTTCAGAAAACTAATTTTCCATCTCCCTCTTCTTCTTCCATGATGCTCTCATTAACCATAATATCCAAAATTAGTATTTTTATGCAATTCTATTAAATTTACATGAATTTATATACACAAACATTATATTATATGAAAATCAATCCAAATTCGTATATTAATGGTTTGGTGTAGATAATCACATCAAAAAGGCACGAAATTGATTTCAAAAGTGAAAGGACACTAAACGGTGATAACATACAGGAATATTTGATAGATATATATATATATATAATACGGTTTAAAAATAAAGATTTGATTTCTATAGATCGAATACATATGTTTTAGTAAGAAATATAATTTTATTTAGAATATAAGCTATATATATTGAATTTATATAATTTATTTCAATATAAGAAATTGAAGGAATTATAAACTTAAAAAATAAAACGAGGGTAAAAAGTTACAGGGAAAATAGTAGGGTTTATCATGAATGTATATTACGTAAGTACGAAGATCAAAAGATAAGAAATCACAAGAACAAAGAGTTAAAAATAATAAAAATACAATATTATAGAAATTTGTACATCCTGGAGTAACCCAAGAATTGTCTCGGGCTAGTACACCGTACTGGTCGTCGAGTATTTTTTACAGGTTCATGGACCTATTTTAGGCCGGAATCTATAAATTTAAAGGTTCGTGCCAGCTTTCCTAAGTGTGCTCGGACCGAGTGATGTGGTAGATTAGGCACCGAGCCTATGCGGCAATGTGTGTTAGTACACGGGTATCGCATGCCGTAAAACGGCAATATTTATAAGCTACAGCATGCTTAATTTGGGTTTACGATTTTGCGTATAGCCGGCTTAGTTTTTGAATTTGGGGACGAAATTCATTTTAATGGGGATAATCTAATACCTTGAAAAATCAAATAGTATTCTAATCGAATAATAATAATATGATAGCATGAAAAATAGTGGAATCGATGGATTGATTAAATAAATTAAAAAGATGGATGGGTAAAATGGTCATTTTTAGACATTGGAATTTGGTGACGAAACTGGCGCCATCGCAACCGTCTCGTTTTTCTGATTTGAACGACATATTTGTTTGTGTCGCTTGGAGCACGTATGAAGGAGATTAGACCGAAAACGTCGTCGAGTCGCTCCGACGACACGCAATCTGAATCTGAATTTTAATTTTCGGGCAGACTGCGGTTGTTTATCTACTTTGACTCAAAAAGGAGATGCGTATCCCACTTTCCATTTCAGAAAACTAATTTTCCATCTCCCTCTTCTTCTTCCATGATGCTCTCATTAACCATAATATCCAAAATTAGTATTTTTATGCAATTCTATTAAATTTACACGAATTTATATACACAAACATTATATTATATGAAAAGCAGTCCAAATTCGTATATTAATGGTTTGGGGTAGATAATCACATCAAAATGGTACGAAATTGATTTCAAAAATTAAAGTACATTAAACGATGTTAACATACAGGAATATAAGATATATATATATATATATATATATATATATATATATATATAATACGGTTTAAAAATAAAGATTTGATTTCTATAGATCGAATACATATGTTTTAGTAAGAAATATAATTTTATTTAGAATATAAGCTATATATATTGAATTTATATAATTTATTTCAATATAAGAAATTGAAGGAATTATAAACTTAAAAAATAAAACGAGGGTAAAAAGTTACAGGGAAAATAGTAGGGTTTATCATGAATGTATATTACGTAAGTACGAAGATCAAAAGATAAGAAATCACAAGAACAAAGAGTTAAAAATAATAAAAATACAATATTATAGAAATTTGTACATCCTGGAGTAACCCAAGAATTGTCTCGGGCTAGTACACCGTACTGGTCGTCGAGTATTTTTTACAGGTTCATGGACCTATTTTAGGCCGGAATCTATAAATTTAAAGGTTCGTGCCAGCTTTCCTAAGTGTGCTCGGACCGAGTGATGTGGTAGATTAGGCACCGAGCCTATGCGGCAATGTGTGTTAGTACACGGGTATCGCATGCCGTAAAACGGCAATATTTATAAGCTACTGCATGCTTAATTTGGGTTTACGATTTTGTGTATAGCCGGCTTAGTTTTTGAATTTGGGGACGAAATTCATTTTAATGGGGATAATCTAATACCTTGAAAAATCAAATAGTATTCTAATCGAATAATAATAATATGATAGCATGAAAAATAGTGGAATCGATGGATTGATTAAATAAATTAAAAAGATGGATGGGTAAAATGGTCATTTTTAGACATTGGAATTTGGTGACGAAACTGGCGCCATCGCAACCGTCTCGTTTTTCTGATTTGAACGACATATTTGTTTGTGTCGCTTGGAGCTCGTATGAAGGAGATTAGACCGAAAACGTCGTCGAGTCGCTCCGACGACAAGCAATCTGAATCTGAATTTTAATTTTCGGGCAGACTGCGGTTGTTTATCTACTTTGACTCAAAAAGGAGATGCGTATCCCACTTTCCATTTCAGAAAACTAATTTTCCATCTCCCTCTTCTTCTTCCATGATGCTCTCATTAACCATAATATCCAAAATTAGTATTTTTATGCAATTCTATTAAATTTACACGAATTTATATACACAAACATTATATTATATGAAAAGCAGTCCAAATTCGTATATTAATGGTTTGGGGTAGATAATCACATCAAAATGGTACGAAATTGATTTCAAAAGTTAAAGTACATTAAACGATGTTAACATACAGGAATATAAGATATATATATATATATATATATATATATATATATATATATATATATAATACGGTTTAAAAATAAAGATTTGATTTCTATAGATCGAATACATATGTTTTAGTTTGTTTTAGTTAGAAATATAATTTTATTTAGAATATAAACCTTATTTATTGAATTTATATAATTTATTTCTATATAAGAAAGTTGAAGGAATTATAATCTTAAAAAATAAAACGAGGGTAAAAACTTACGGGGAAAATAGTATGGTTTATTATGAATGTATATTACGTAAGTATGAAGATCAAAAGCTAAGAAATCACAAGAACAAAGAGTTAAAAATAATAAAAAATACAATATTATAGAAATTTGTACATCCTGGAGTAACCCAAGAATTGTCTCGGGCTAGTACACCGTACTGGTCGTCGAGTATTTTTTACAGGTTCCTGGACCTATTTTAGGCCGGAATCTATAAATTTAAAGGTTCATGCCTGCTTTCCGGAGTGTGCTCGGACCGAGTGATGTGGTAGATTAAGCACAGAGCCTATGCCGCAATGTGTATTAGTACACAGGTATCGCATGCCGTAAAACGGCAATATTTATAAGTTACAGCAGGCTTAATTTTGGTTTACGATTTGGTACAGAGCCGGCTTAGTTTTTGAATTTGGGGACGAAATTCATTTTAATGGGGAGAATCTAATACCTTGAAAAATCAAATAGTATTCTAATTGAATAATAATAATATGATAGTATGAAAAATAGTGGAATCGATGGATTGATTAAATAAATTAAAAAGAAGGATGGGTAAAATGGTCATTGTTAAGACATTGGAATTTGGTGACGAAACTGGAGCCATCGCAACCGTCTTGTTTTTCTGATTTGAACGACATATTTGTTTGTGTCGCTTGGAGCTCGTATGAAGGAGATTAGACCGAAAACGTCGTCGAGTCGCTCCGACGACACGCAATCTGAATCTAAATTTTAATTTTCGGGCAGATTGCAGTTGTTTATCTACTTTGACTCAAAAAGGAGATGCGTATCCCACTTTCCATTTCAGAAAACTAATTTTCCATCTCCCTCTTCTTCTTCCATGATGCTCTCATTAACCATAATATCCAAAATTAGTATTTTTATGCAATTCTATTAAATTTACATGAATTTATATACACAAACATTATATTATATGAAAATCAATCCAAATTCGTATATTAATGGTTTGGTGTAGATAATCACATCAAAAAGGCACGAAATTGATTTCAAAAGTGAAAGGACACTAAACGGTGATAACATACAGGAATATTTGATAGATATATATATATATATAATACGGTTTAAAAATAAAGATTTGATTTCTATAGATCGAATACATATGTTTTAGTAAGAAATATAATTTTATTTAGAATATAAGCTATATATATTGAATTTATATAATTTATTTCAATATAAGAAATTGAAGGAATTATAAACTTAAAAAATAAAACGAGGGTAAAAAGTTACAGGGAAAATAGTAGGGTTTATCATGAATGTATATTACGTAAGTACGAAGATCAAAAGATAAGAAATCACAAGAACAAAGAGTTAAAAATAATAAAAATACAATATTATAGAAATTTGTACATCCTGGAGTAACCCAAGAATTGTCTCGGGCTAGTACACCGTACTGGTCGTCGAGTATTTTTTACAGGTTCATGGACCTATTTTAGGCCGGAATCTATAAATTTAAAGGTTCGTGCCAGCTTTCCTAAGTGTGCTCGGACCGAGTGATGTGGTAGATTAGGCACCGAGCCTATGCGGCAATGTGTGTTAGTACACGGGTATCGCATGCCGTAAAACGGCAATATTTATAAGCTACAGCATGCTTAATTTGGGTTTACGATTTTGCGTATAGCCGGCTTAGTTTTTGAATTTGGGGACGAAATTCATTTTAATGGGGATAATCTAATACCTTGAAAAATCAAATAGTATTCTAATCGAATAATAATAATATGATAGCATGAAAAATAGTGGAATCGATGGATTGATTAAATAAATTAAAAAGATGGATGGGTAAAATGGTCATTTTTAGACATTGGAATTTGGTGACGAAACTGGCGCCATCGCAACCGTCTCGTTTTTCTGATTTGAACGACATATTTGTTTGTGTCGCTTGGAGCACGTATGAAGGAGATTAGACCGAAAACGTCGTCGAGTCGCTCCGACGACACGCAATCTGAATCTGAATTTTAATTTTCGGGCAGACTGCGGTTGTTTATCTACTTTGACTCAAAAAGGAGATGCGTATCCCACTTTCCATTTCAGAAAACTAATTTTCCATCTCCCTCTTCTTCTTCCATGATGCTCTCATTAACCATAATATCCAAAATTAGTATTTTTATGCAATTCTATTAAATTTACACGAATTTATATACACAAACATTATATTATATGAAAAGCAGTCCAAATTCGTATATTAATGGTTTGGGGTAGATAATCACATCAAAATGGTACGAAATTGATTTCAAAAATTAAAGTACATTAAACGATGTTAACATACAGGAATATAAGATATATATATATATATATATATATATATATATATATATATATATATATATATATATATAATACGGTTTAAAAATAAAGATTTGATTTCTATAGATCGAATACATATGTTTTAGTAAGAAATATAATTTTATTTAGAATATAAGCTATATATATTGAATTTATATAATTTATTTCAATATAAGAAATTGAAGGAATTATAAACTTAAAAAATAAAACGAGGGTAAAAAGTTACAGGGAAAATAGTAGGGTTTATCATGAATGTATATTACGTAAGTACGAAGATCAAAAGATAAGAAATCACAAGAACAAAGAGTTAAAAATAATAAAAATACAATATTATAGAAATTTGTACATCCTGGAGTAACCCAAGAATTGTCTCGGGCTAGTACACCGTACTGGTCGTCGAGTATTTTTTACAGGTTCATGGACCTATTTTAGGCCGGAATCTATAAATTTAAAGGTTCGTGCCAGCTTTCCTAAGTGTGCTCGGACCGAGTGATGTGGTAGATTAGGCACCGAGCCTATGCGGCAATGTGTGTTAGTACACGGGTATCGCATGCCGTAAAACGGCAATATTTATAAGCTACAGCATGCTTAATTTGGGTTTACGATTTTGTGTATAGCCGGCTTAGTTTTTGAATTTGGGGACGAAATTCATTTTAATGGGGATAATCTAATACCTTGAAAAATCAAATAGTATTCTAATCGAATAATAATAATATGATAGCATGAAAAATAGTGGAATCGATGGATTGATTAAATAAATTAAAAAGATGGATGGGTAAAATGGTCATTTTTAGACATTGGAATTTGGTGACGAAACTGGCGCCATCGCAACCGTCTCGTTTTTCTGATTTGAACGACATATTTGTTTGTGTCGCTTGGAGCTCGTATGAAGGAGATTAGACCGAAAACGTCGTCGAGTCGCTCCGACGACACGCAATCTGAATCTGAATTTTAATTTTCGGGCAGACTGCGGTTGTTTATCTACTTTGACTCAAAAAGGAGATGCGTATCCCACTTTCCATTTCAGAAAACTAATTTTCCATCTCCCTCTTCTTCTTCCATGATGCTCTCATTAACCATAATATCCAAAATTAGTATTTTTATGCAATTCTATTAAATTTACACGAATTTATATACACAAACATTATATTATATGAAAAGCAGTCCAAATTCGTATATTAATGGTTTGGGGTAGATAATCACATCAAAATGGTACGAAATTGATTTCAAAAGTTAAAGTACATTAAACGATGTTAACATACAGGAATATAAGATATATATATATATATATATATATATATATATATATATATATATATATATATAATACGGTTTAAAAATAAAGATTTGATTTCTATAGATCGAATACATATGTTTTAGTTTGTTTTAGTTAGAAATATAATTTTATTTAGAATATAAACCTTATTTATTGAATTTATATAATTTATTTCTATATAAGAAAGTTGAAGGAATTATAATCTTAAAAAATAAAACGAGGGTAAAAACTTACGGGGAAAATAGTATGGTTTATTATGAATGTATATTACGTAAGTATGAAGATCAAAAGCTAAGAAATCACAAGAACAAAGAGTTAAAAATAATAAAAAATACAATATTATAGAAATTTGTACATCCTGGAGTAACCCAAGAATTGTCTCGGGCTAGTACACCGTACTGGTCGTCGAGTATTTTTTACAGGTTCCTGGACCTATTTTAGGCCGGAATCTATAAATTTAAAGGTTCATGCCTGCTTTCCGGAGTGTGCTCGGACCGAGTGATGTGGTAGATTAAGCACAGAGCCTATGCCGCAATGTGTATTAGTACACAGGTATCGCATGCCGTAAAACGGCAATATTTATAAGTTACAGCAGGCTTAATTTTGGTTTACGATTTGGTACAGAGCCGGCTTAGTTTTTGAATTTGGGGACGAAATTCATTTTAATGGGGAGAATCTAATACCTTGAAAAATCAAATAGTATTCTAATTGAATAATAATAATATGATAGTATGAAAAATAGTGGAATCGATGGATTGATTAAATAAATTAAAAAGAAGGATGGGTAAAATGGTCATTGTTAAGACATTGGAATTTGGTGACGAAACTGGAGCCATCGCAACCGTCTTGTTTTTCTGATTTGAACGACATATTTGTTTGTGTCGCTTGGAGCTCGTATGAAGGAGATTAGACCGAAAACGTCGTCGAGTCGCTCCGACGACACGCAATCTGAATCTAAATTTTAATTTTCGGGCAGATTGCAGTTGTTTATCTACTTTGACTCAAAAAGGAGATGCGTATCCCACTTTCCATTTCAGAAAACTAATTTTCCATCTCCCTCTTCTTCTTCCATGATGCTCTCATTAACCATAATATCCAAAATTAGTATTTTTATGCAATTCTATTAAATTTACATGAATTTATATACACAAACATTATATTATATGAAAATCAATCCAAATTCGTATATTAATGGTTTGGTGTAGATAATCACATCAAAAAGGCACGAAATTGATTTCAAAAGTGAAAGGACACTAAACGGTGATAACATACAGGAATATTTGATAGATATATATATATATATAATACGGTTTAAAAATAAAGATTTGATTTCTATAGATCGAATACATATGTTTTAGTAAGAAATATAATTTTATTTAGAATATAAGCTATATATATTGAATTTATATAATTTATTTCAATATAAGAAATTGAAGGAATTATAAACTTAAAAAATAAAACGAGGGTAAAAAGTTACAGGGAAAATAGTAGGGTTTATAATGAATGTATATTACGTAAGTACGAAGATCAAAAGATAAGAAATCACAAGAACAAAGAGTTAAAAATAATAAAAATACAATATTATAGAAATTTGTACATCCTGGAGTAACCCAAGAATTGTCTCGGGCTAGTACACCGTACTGGTCGTCGAGTATTTTTTACAGGTTCATGGACCTATTTTAGGCCGGAATCTATAAATTTAAAGGTTCGTGCCAGCTTTCCTAAGTGTGCTCGGACCGAGTGATGTGGTAGATTAGGCACCGAGCCTATGCGGCAATGTGTGTTAGTACACGGGTATCGCATGCCGTAAAACGGCAATATTTATAAGCTACAGCATGCTTAATTTGGGTTTACGATTTTGCGTATAGCCGGCTTAGTTTTTGAATTTGGGGACGAAATTCATTTTAATGGGGATAATCTAATACCTTGAAAAATCAAATAGTATTCTAATCGAATAATAATAATATGATAGCATGAAAAATAGTGGAATCGATGGATTGATTAAATAAATTAAAAAGATGGATGGGTAAAATGGTCATTTTTAGACATTGGAATTTGGTGACGAAACTGGCGCCATCGCAACCGTCTCGTTTTTCTGATTTGAACGACATATTTGTTTGTGTCGCTTGGAGCTCGTATGAAGGAGATTAGACCGAAAACGTCGTCGAGTCGCTCCGACGACACGCAATCTGAATCTGAATTTTAATTTTCGGGCAGACTGCGGTTGTTTATCCACTTTGACTCAAAAAGGAGATGCGTATCCCACTTTCCATTTCAGAAAACTAATTTTCCATCTCCCTCTTCTTCTTCCATGATGCTCTCATTAACCATAATATCCAAAATTAGTATTTTTATGCAATTCTATTAAATTTACACGAATTTATATACACAAACATTATATTATATGAAAAGCAGTCCAAATTCGTATATTAATGGTTTGGGGTAGATAATCACATCAAAATGGTACGAAATTGATTTCAAAAATTAAAGTACATTAAACGATGTTAACATACAGGAATTTAAGATATATATATATATATATATATATATATATATATATATATAATACGGTTTAAAAATAAAGATTTGATTTCTATAGATCGAATACATATGTTTTAGTTTGTTTTAGTTAGAAATATAATTTTATTTAGAATATAAACCTTATTTATTGAATTTATATAATTTATTTCTATATAAGAAAGTTGAAGGAATTATAATCTTAAAAAATAAAACGAGGGTAAAAACTTACGGGGAAAATAGTATGGTTTATGATGAATGTATATTACGTAAGTATGAAGATCAAAAGCTAAGAAATCACTAGAACAAAGAGTTAAAAATAATAAAAAATACAATATTATAGAAATTTGTACATCCTGGAGTAACCCAAGAATTGTCTCGGGCTAGTACACCGTACTGGTCGTCGAGTATTTTTTACAGGTTCCTGGACCTATTTTAGGCCGGAATCTATAAATTTAAAGGTTCATGCCTGCTTTCCGGAGTGTGCTCGGACCGAGTGATGTGGTAGATTAAGCACAGAGCCTATGCCGCAATGTGTATTAGTACACAGGTATCGCATGCCGTAAAACGGCAATATTTATAAGTTACAGCAGGCTTAATTTTGGTTTACGATTTGGTACAGAGCCGGCTTAGTTTTTGAATTTGGGGACGAAATTCATTTTAATGGGGAGAATCTAATACCTTGAAAAATCAAATAGTATTCTAATTGAATAATAATAATATGATAGTATGAAAAATAGTGGAATCGATGGATTGATTAAATAAATTAAAAAGAAGGATGGGTAAAATGGTCATTGTTAAGACATTGGAATTTGGTGACGAAACTGGAGCCATCGCAACCGTCTTGTTTTTCTGATTTGAACGACATATTTGTTTGTGTCGCTTGGAGCTCGTATGAAGGAGATTAGACCGAAAACGTCGTCGAGTCGCTCCGACGACACGCAATCTGAATCTAAATTTTAATTTTCGGGCAGATTGCAGTTGTTTATCTACTTTGACTCAAAAAGGAGATGCGTATCCCACTTTCCATTTCAGAAAACTAATTTTCCATCTCCCTCTTCTTCTTCCATGATGCTCTCATTAACCATAATATCCAAAATTAGTATTTTTATGCAATTCTATTAAATTTACATGAATTTATATACACAAACATTATATTATATGAAAATCAATCCAAATTCGTATATTAATGGTTTGGTGTAGATAATCACATCAAAAAGGCACGAAATTGATTTCAAAAGTGAAAGGACACTAAACGGTGATAACATACAGGAATATTTGATAGATATATATATATATAATACGGTTTAAAAATAAAGATTTGATTTCTATAGATCGAATACATATGTTTTAGTAAGAAATATAATTTTATTTAGAATATAAGCTATATATATTGAATTTATATAATTTATTTCAATATAAGAAATTGAAGGAATTATAAACTTAAAAAATAAAACGAGGGTAAAAAGTTACAGGGAAAATAGTAGGGTTTATCATGAATGTATATTACGTAAGTACGAAGATCAAAAGATAAGAAATCACAAGAACAAAGAGTTAAAAATAATAAAAATACAATATTATAGAAATTTGTACATCCTGGAGTAACCCAAGAATTGTCTCGGGCTAGTACACCGTACTGGTCGTCGAGTATTTTTTACAGGTTCATGGACCTATTTTAGGCCGGAATCTATAAATTTAAAGGTTCGTGCCAGCTTTCCTAAGTGTGCTCGGACCGAGTGATGTGGTAGATTAGGCACCGAGCCTATGCGGCAATGTGTGTTAGTACACGGGTATCGCATGCCGTAAAACGGCAATATTTATAAGCTACAGCATGCTTAATTTGGGTTTACGATTTTGCGTATAGCCGGCTTAGTTTTTGAATTTGGGGACGAAATTCATTTTAATGGGGATAATCTAATACCTTGAAAAATCAAATAGTATTCTAATCGAATAATAATAATATGATAGCATGAAAAATAGTGGAATCGATGGATTGATTAAATAAATTAAAAAGATGGATGGGTAAAATGGTCATTTTTAGACATTGGAATTTGGTGACGAAACTGGCGCCATCGCAACCGTCTCGTTTTTCTGATTTGAACGACATATTTGTTTGTGTCGCTTGGAGCACGTATGAAGGAGATTAGACCGAAAACGTCGTCGAGTCGCTCCGACGACACGCAATCTGAATCTGAATTTTAATTTTCGGGCAGACTGCGGTTGTTTATCTACTTTGACTCAAAAAGGAGATGCGTATCCCACTTTCCATTTCAGAAAACTAATTTTCCATCTCCCTCTTCTTCTTCCATGATGCTCTCATTAACCATAATATCCAAAATTAGTATTTTTATGCAATTCTATTAAATTTACACGAATTTATATACACAAACATTATATTATATGAAAAGCAGTCCAAATTCGTATATTAATGGTTTGGGGTAGATAATCACATCAAAATGGTACGAAATTGATTTCAAAAATTAAAGTACATTAAACGATGTTAACATACAGGAATATAAGATATATATATATATATATATATATATATATATATATATATATATATATATATATATATATATATATATAATACGGTTTAAAAATAAAGATTTGATTTCTATAGATCGAATACATATGTTTTAGTAAGAAATATAATTTTATTTAGAATATAAGCTATATATATTGAATTTATATAATTTATTTCAATATAAGAAATTGAAGGAATTATAAACTTAAAAAATAAAACGAGGGTAAAAAGTTACAGGGAAAATAGTAGGGTTTATCATGAATGTATATTACGTAAGTACGAAGATCAAAAGATAAGAAATCACAAGAACAAAGAGTTAAAAATAATAAAAATACAATATTATAGAAATTTGTACATCCTGGAGTAACCCAAGAATTGTCTCGGGCTAGTACACCGTACTGGTCGTCGAGTATTTTTTACAGGTTCATGGACCTATTTTAGGCCGGAATCTATAAATTTAAAGGTTCGTGCCAGCTTTCCTAAGTGTGCTCGGACCGAGTGATGTGGTAGATTAGGCACCGAGCCTATGCGGCAATGTGTGTTAGTACACGGGTATCGCATGCCGTAAAACGGCAATATTTATAAGCTACAGCATGCTTAATTTGGGTTTACGATTTTGTGTATAGCCGGCTTAGTTTTTGAATTTGGGGACGAAATTCATTTTAATGGGGATAATCTAATACCTTGAAAAATCAAATAGTATTCTAATCGAATAATAATAATATGATAGCATGAAAAATAGTGGAATCGATGGATTGATTAAATAAATTAAAAAGATGGATGGGTAAAATGGTCATTTTTAGACATTGGAATTTGGTGACGAAACTGGCGCCATCGCAACCGTCTCGTTTTTCTGATTTGAACGACATATTTGTTTGTGTCGCTTGGAGCTCGTATGAAGGAGATTAGACCGAAAACGTCGTCGAGTCGCTCCGACGACACGCAATCTGAATCTGAATTTTAATTTTCGGGCAGACTGCGGTTGTTTATCTACTTTGACTCAAAAAGGAGATGCGTATCCCACTTTCCATTTCAGAAAACTAATTTTCCATCTCCCTCTTCTTCTTCCATGATGCTCTCATTAACCATAATATCCAAAATTAGTATTTTTATGCAATTCTATTAAATTTACACGAATTTATATACACAAACATTATATTATATGAAAAGCAGTCCAAATTCGTATATTAATGGTTTGGGGTAGATAATCACATCAAAATGGTACGAAATTGATTTCAAAAGTTAAAGTACATTAAACGATGTTAACATACAGGAATATAAGATATATATATATATATATATATATATATATATATATATATATATATATATATATAATACGGTTTAAAAATAAAGATTTGATTTCTATAGATCGAATACATATGTTTTAGTTTGTTTTAGTTAGAAATATAATTTTATTTAGAATATAAACCTTATTTATTGAATTTATATAATTTATTTCTATATAAGAAAGTTGAAGGAATTATAATCTTAAAAAATAAAACGAGGGTAAAAACTTACGGGGAAAATAGTATGGTTTATTATGAATGTATATTACGTAAGTATGAAGATCAAAAGCTAAGAAATCACAAGAACAAAGAGTTAAAAATAATAAAAAATACAATATTATAGAAATTTGTACATCCTGGAGTAACCCAAGAATTGTCTCGGGCTAGTACACCGTACTAGTCGTCGAGTATTTTTTACAGGTTCCTGGACCTATTTTAGGCCGGAATCTATAAATTTAAAGGTTCATGCCTGCTTTCCGGAGTGTGCTCGGACCGAGTGATGTGGTAGATTAAGCACAGAGCCTATGCCGCAATGTGTATTAGTACACAGGTATCGCATGCCGTAAAACGGCAATATTTATAAGTTACAGCAGGCTTAATTTTGGTTTACGATTTGGTACAGAGCCGGCTTAGTTTTTGAATTTGGGGACGAAATTCATTTTAATGGGGAGAATCTAATACCTTGAAAAATCAAATAGTATTCTAATTGAATAATAATAATATGATAGTATGAAAAATAGTGGAATCGATGGATTGATTAAATAAATTAAAAAGAAGGATGGGTAAAATGGTCATTGTTAAGACATTGGAATTTGGTGACGAAACTGGAGCCATCGCAACCGTCTTGTTTTTCTGATTTGAACGACATATTTGTTTGTGTCGCTTGGAGCTCGTATGAAGGAGATTAGACCGAAAACGTCGTCGAGTCGCTCCGACGACACGCAATCTGAATCTAAATTTTAATTTTCGGGCAGATTGCAGTTGTTTATCTACTTTGACTCAAAAAGGAGATGCGTATCCCACTTTCCATTTCAGAAAACTAATTTTCCATCTCCCTCTTCTTCTTCCATGATGCTCTCATTAACCATAATATCCAAAATTAGTATTTTTATGCAATTCTATTAAATTTACATGAATTTATATACACAAACATTATATTATATGAAAATCAATCCAAATTCGTATATTAATGGTTTGGTGTAGATAATCACATCAAAAAGGCACGAAATTGATTTCAAAAGTGAAAGGACACTAAACGGTGATAACATACAGGAATATTTGATAGATATATATATATATATAATACGGTTTAAAAATAAAGATTTGATTTCTATAGATCGAATACATATGTTTTAGTAAGAAATATAATTTTATTTAGAATATAAGCTATATATATTGAATTTATATAATTTATTTCAATATAAGAAATTGAAGGAATTATAAACTTAAAAAATAAAACGAGGGTAAAAAGTTACAGGGAAAATAGTAGGGTTTATCATGAATGTATATTACGTAAGTACGAAGATCAAAAGATAAGAAATCACAAGAACAAAGAGTTAAAAATAATAAAAATACAATATTATAGAAATTTGTACATCCTGGAGTAACCCAAGAATTGTCTCGGGCTAGTACACCGTACTGGTCGTCGAGTATTTTTTACAGGTTCATGGACCTATTTTAGGCCGGAATCTATAAATTTAAAGGTTCGTGCCAGCTTTCCTAAGTGTGCTCGGACCGAGTGATGTGGTAGATTAGGCACCGAGCCTATGCGGCAATGTGTGTTAGTACACGGGTATCGCATGCCGTAAAACGGCAATATTTATAAGCTACAGCATGCTTAATTTGGGTTTACGATTTTGCGTATAGCCGGCTTAGTTTTTGAATTTGGGGACGAAATTCATTTTAATGGGGATAATCTAATACCTTGAAAAATCAAATAGTATTCTAATCGAATAATAATAATATGATAGCATGAAAAATAGTGGAATCGATGGATTGATTAAATAAATTAAAAAGATGGATGGGTAAAATGGTCATTTTTAGACATTGGAATTTGGTGACGAAACTGGCGCCATCGCAACCGTCTCGTTTTTCTGATTTGAACGACATATTTGTTTGTGTCGCTTGGAGCACGTATGAAGGAGATTAGACCGAAAACGTCGTCGAGTCGCTCCGACGACACGCAATCTGAATCTGAATTTTAATTTTCAGGCAGACTGCGGTTGTTTATCTACTTTGACTCAAAAAGGAGATGCGTATCCCACTTTCCATTTCAGAAAACTAATTTTCCATCTCCCTCTTCTTCTTCCATGATGCTCTCATTAACCATAATATCCAAAATTAGTATTTTTATGCAATTCTATTAAATTTACACGAATTTATATACACAAACATTATATTATATGAAAAGCAGTCCAAATTCGTATATTAATGGTTTGGGGTAGATAATCACATCAAAATGGTACGAAATTGATTTCAAAAATTAAAGTACATTAAACGATGTTAACATACAGGAATATAAGATATATATATATATATATATATATATATATATATATATATATATATATATATATATATATAATACGGTTTAAAAATAAAGATTTGATTTCTATAGATCGAATACATATGTTTTAGTAAGAAATATAATTTTATTTAGAATATAAGCTATATATATTGAATTTATATAATTTATTTCAATATAAGAAATTGAAGGAATTATAAACTTAAAAAATAAAACGAGGGTAAAAAGTTACAGGGAAAATAGTAGGGTTTATCATGAATGTATATTACGTAAGTACGAAGATCAAAAGATAAGAAATCACAAGAACAAAGAGTTAAAAATAATAAAAATACAATATTATAGAAATTTGTACATCCTGGAGTAACCCAAGAATTGTCTCGGGCTAGTACACCGTACTGGTCGTCGAGTATTTTTTACAGGTTCATGGACCTATTTTAGGCCGGAATCTATAAATTTAAAGGTTCGTGCCAGCTTTCCTAAGTGTGCTCGGACCGAGTGATGTGGTAGATTAGGCACCGAGCCTATGCGGCAATGTGTGTTAGTACACGGGTATCGCATGCCGTAAAACGGCAATATTTATAAGCTACAGCATGCTTAATTTGGGTTTACGATTTTGTGTATAGCCGGCTTAGTTTTTGAATTTGGGGACGAAATTCATTTTAATGGGGATAATCTAATACCTTGAAAAATCAAATAGTATTCTAATCGAATAATAATAATATGATAGCATGAAAAATAGTGGAATCGATGGATTGATTAAATAAATTAAAAAGATGGATGGGTAAAATGGTCATTTTTAGACATTGGAATTTGGTGACGAAACTGGCGCCATCGCAACCGTCTCGTTTTTCTGATTTGAACGACATATTTGTTTGTGTCGCTTGGAGCTCGTATGAAGGAGATTAGACCGAAAACGTCGTCGAGTCGCTCCGACGACACGCAATCTGAATCTGAATTTTAATTTTCGGGCAGACTGCGGTTTGTTTATCTACTTTGACTCAAAAAGGAGATGCGTATCCCACTTTCCATTTCAGAAAACTAATTTTCCATCTCCCTCTTCTTCTTCCATGATGCTCTCATTAACCATAATATCCAAAATTAGTATTTTTATGCAATTCTATTAAATTTACACGAATTTATATACACAAACATTATATTATATGAAAAAGCAGTCCAAATTCGTATATTAATGGTTTGGGGTAGATAATCACATCAAAATGGTACGAAATTGATTTCAAAAGTTAAAGTACATTAAACGATGTTAACATACAGGAATATAAGATATAATATATATATTATATATATATAATACGGTTTAAAAATAAAGATTTGATTTCTATAGATCGAATACATATGTTTTAGTTTGTTTTAGTTAGAAATATAATTTTATTTAGAATATAAACCTTATTTATTGAATTTATATAATTTATTTCTATATAAGAAAGTTGAAGGGAATTATAATCTTAAAAAATAAAACGAGGGTAAAAACTTACGGGGAAAATAGTATGGTTTATTATGAATGTATATTACGTAAGTATGAAGATCAAAAGCTAAGAAATCACAAGAACAAAGAGTTAAAAATAATAAAAATACAATATTATAGAAATTTGTACATCCTGGAGTAACCCAAGAATTGTCTCGGGCTA
>JASFAW010000010.1:35983221-35985721 GCA_030737815.1 Allium fistulosum | reverse complement strand
TACGAAGATCAAAAGATAAGAAATCACAAGAACAAAGAGTTAAAAAATAATAAAAATACAATATTATAGAAATTTGTACATCCTGGAGTAACCCAAGAATTGTCTCGGGCTAGTACACCGTACTGGTCGTCGAGTATTTTTTACAGGTTCATGGACCTATTTTAGGCCGGAATCTATAAATTTAAAGGTTCGTGCCAGCTGTTCCTAAGTGTGCTCGGACCGAGTGATGTGGTAGATTAGGCACCGAGCCTATGCGGCAATGTGTGTTAGTACACGGGTATCGCATGCCGTAAAACGGCAATATTTATAAGCTACAGCATGCTTAATTTGGGTTTACGATTTTGCGTATAGCCGGCTTAGTTTTTGAATTTGGGGACGAAATTCATTTTAATGGGGATAATCTAATACCTTGAAAAATCAAATAGTATTCTAATCGAATAATAATAATATGATAGCATGAAAAATAGTGGAATCGATGGATTGATTAAAGTAAATTAAAAAGATGGATGGGTAAAATGGTCATTTTTAGACATTGGAATTTGGTGACGAAACTGGCGCCATCGCAACCGTCTCGTTTTTCTGATTTGAACGACATATTTGTTTGTGTCGCTTGGAGCACGTATGAAGGGAGATTAGACGCGAAAACGTCGTCGAGTCGCTCCGACGACACGCAATCTGAATCTGAATTTTAATTTTCGGGCAGACTGCGGTTGTTTATCTACTTTGACTCAAAAAGGAGATGCGTATCCCACTTTCCATTTCAGAAAACTAATTTTCCATCTCCTCTTCTTCTTCCATGATGCTCTCATTAACCATAATATACCAAAATTAGTATTTTTATGCAATTCTATTAAATTTACACGAATTTATATACACAAACATTATATTATATGAAAAGCAGTCCAAATTCGTATATTAATTGGTTTGGGGGTAGATAATCACATCAAAATGGTACGAAATTAGATTTCAAAAATTAAAGTACATTAAACGATGTTAACATACAGGAATATAAGATATATATATATAGAGTATATATACTATATATATATATATATATATATATATATATATATATATATATATAATACGGTTTAAAAATAAAGATTTGATTTCTATAGATCGAATAATATGTTTTAGTAAGAAATATATTTTATTTAGCAATATAAGCTATATATATTGAATTTATATAATTTATTTCAATATAAGAAATTGAAGGAATTATAAACTTAAAAAATAAAACGAGGGTAAAAAAGTTACAGGGAAAATAGTAGGGTTTATCATGAATGTATATTACGTAAGTACGAAGATCAAAAGATAAGAAATCACCAAGAACAAAGAGTTAAAAATAATAAAAAATACAATATTATAGAAATTTGTACATCCTGGAGTAACCCAAGAATTGTCTCGGGCTAGTACACCGTACTGGTCGTCGAGTATTTTTTACAGTTCATGGACCTATTTTTAGGCCGGAATCTATAAATTTAAAGGTTCGTGCCAGCTTTCCTAAGTGTGCTCGGACCGAGTGATGTGGTAGCATTAGGCACCGAGCCTATGCGAGCAATGTGTGTTAGTACACGGGTATCGCATGCCGTAAAAACGGCAATATTTTATAAGCTACAGCATGCTTAATTTGGGGTTTACGATTTTGTGTATAGCCGGCTTAGTTTTTTGAATTTGGGGACGAAATTCATTTCTAATGCGGGATAATCTAATACCTTGAAAAATCAAATAGTATTCTAATCGAATAATAATAATATGATAGCAGTGAAAAATAGTGGAATCGATGGATTGATTAAATAAATTAAAAAGATGGATGGGGTAAAATGGTCATTTTTAGACATTGGAATTTGGTGACGAAACTGGCGCCATCGCAACCGTCTCGTTTTTCTGATTTGAACGGACATATTTGTTTGTGTCGCTTGAGAGCTCGTATGAAGGAGATTAGACCGAAAACGTCGGTCGAGTCGCTCCGACGACACGCAATCTGAATCTGAATTTTAATTTTCGGGCCGAAATGCGGTTGTTATCTACTTTGACTCAAAAAGGAGATGCGTATCCACACTTTCTCATTTCAGAAAACTAATTTCTTCCATCTCCCTCTTCTTCTTCCATGATGCTCTCATTAACCATAATATCCAAAATTAGTGATTTTTTATGCAATTCTATTAAATTTACACGAATTTATATACACAAACATTATATTATATGAAAAGCAGTCCAAATTCGTATATTAATGGTTTTCGGGGTAGATAATCACATCAAAATGGTACGAAATTGATTTCAAAAGTTAAAGTACATTAAACGATGTTAACATACAGGAATATAAGATATATATATATATATATATATTATATATATATATATATATATAATACGGTTTAAAACATAAAGATTTGATTTTCTATAGATCGAATAACATATGTTTTAGTTTGTTTTAGTTAGAAATATAATTTTATTTAGAATATAAACCTTAATTTATTGAATTTATATAATTTATTTC
>JASFAW010000010.1:35858948-35983021 GCA_030737815.1 Allium fistulosum | reverse complement strand
TCGAACCAAAGGAAACGGTCTTTAGGCATGAAACATGGATCTCTATTGAACTCTCACTCCATGTCATCAATACGAAATCCATCGTTTCGCACGCATCAATATGAAGCCTTTGGTTAAACTGGAAATCCAATCTTGGATCGATCATATCTTGAAATCTACAAGTCCAAATGCCATGAAATTTTCATACGAGCTTACTTATCACCTAAAGAACCATCATAATCAATCACAGTTCAATTGGAGCCAATCTTGATTGATACAAAGTCGACATGGATTGATCAAGGATCGATCCCCAATGACCCTGGATCGATCTGGTGGGCCCACCTACGTGTGAGAAAGGATATTCCAAGGTTCAAGGTAGATATTTCCAGCTCTACGCCTATAAATAGCACCCCTACGTCTACAGAAAGAAGACTTTTTGGCTTCTCTACGTTGTTACTCTGTCGAAACTCCATTGTAACTTGAGAGATAGTGATTTGTACTATTGTAATTAGTTGTCAATCATCAATAAACACCAAAACTATTCAAAGTGGACATAGGCTATAACACCGAACAACTATAAATTCTTGTCTCTTTCTATTATTGCTTGCTTTTATTGGTTTGATTGTTAGGTTAGTCACTTTTTTCATTTAATTTCTTCATTCTAATCTCTTCTATCACATCCGAAGAGTGTTGTGCCTAATTTTGGTACAAACAGGCAGAAAGAGAGGGTCAACAAGGTACTCGAGGATTTATTGAGAGCTTGTTTATTGGACTTTGGTCGATACTGGGAAGATCACGTACATTTGATTGAGTTTTCCTATAATAATATTATCAAACTAGTATAGGGATGGCACCATTAGAAGCTTTGTATGGAAGGCCATGCAGATTGTCAGCATGTTGGTTGGAAACTGGAGAAAGATTGGTCTTACGGTCAGATTTGGTTAGTGATGCATCAGAAAAGATTGATTTAATCCAAGGCCGGATTAAGGAAGCTCAATCCAGGTAGAAGAGTTACGCAGATAAGAGGTGTAAAGACCTAGATTTCTCAGTAGGAGACAAGATTTTTATTAAACTATGTAGAAACTTCTGAGCATCAAGCTGAACCATCCTTCCGAGGAGTGGCAGTTCCTTATCACACCATTCATGACCAAGCTGCTGCTGCCGCTATAGATCTGGAGGCCGAGATCCAAAATCAGCCAGATCTAGCTTATCGCTAACAGGTTTATGCTTAGGTCCTTACTTTCCCAAGGACTGGGAGCTAAGGAGGCGAAGAATGGACTGTATAAAGTGATCGAACTGTCCTCGCAACATGGAACCCAACCATGCCTTGGCCTCGAATATCTAGATGCCTGACATTCTAACCATGATACGCCAAATGACCAAAGGAAGTCAAGGCCTCACGAATGATGATTGGGGGATCTACCGAGGCCATACTCCATTCACAAATGACCTTCTTTATGCAGAGCCTCCATGTTGATTCAGGATGCCAACCTTTCTAGTATACAAAGGAAATTCAGATCCTAACCAACGTATTTTGAAATATGAATGGCTTATGAAAGCCACTCGAGTCAACGATGCGGTTAAGTGCAGAAGCTTCCCTTTTTCCTTGGAAGGCATTGCAACTATGTGGTTCACTCATCTACAACCTAGATCAATCTCATGTTTCGATCAGTTGGCTACAAAGTTCATAGAGTAGTTTCATATGCATGTTACGGGGCAAAGGATGTCAACAACTTATCCAGTGTTACCCAAGCTCTAAGTGAAATCCTTAGGTGTTATTTGGAAAGGTTTCATGTCGCTTGTGCTGAGGTCAGCAACCCTAATGATAATTCCATTCTAATGGCATTGACTAAAGGGATCGATCCAGATTCTGAGTTTGGCAATTGGCTAGCTAGGAAACCCCTCGCTTCGTTTGATCATTCCTATGCTAATGCGGCTCAGTTAATGAGAAGAGAAGACATTAGACGATCTAGGAAGTAGGACGATGTGGGACCTAGTGGTGAAGGCATTCAAAGTAACGTTGTCGTAAAGCAGACCGACGAGAACTCCGACAAAGTACAATTGAACACACAAAACAAACAAGGTCAACAGAAGGGTAATAGAGGTCAAGAAAAGAAGGGAGACCCACATCGCGGACCGAGACCCAAAGCTCCCACGTTCGATCGATATAATCCCCCAAACACATCGCTGGAAAATGTTTACCTTTAGACTTGTAAAACCGGACAATACAAGAAGCCAGCTTTGAAACCACACATCTAAGAAGAAAATTTAATACCGAAAATTCTGCATATTCCATGATTGTTATACCCACAATACAAACGAGTTCCATCGTTTACATGACATCATCGAGATGTTGATTAGAGAAAGGAAGTTGGAGCAGTTTGTTTGGGCTCTACGGAATGGAGGTGCGGGCCCATCTAATGCGAATCAAGGTTAAGGACAAGCTAGGCTCGAAGAAACCGCACGTACTGGCGAGAGGTTGGTAATAAATACTGTAAGTGGTGGTCATCATCCTGCTCGATTAGGCATGTGGACTTCGAGTGTTGTAGTAATTCTGACGACGGCCCCCGGCGAAACAACAAAGAATGATGGCAAAAGACACCGTCTTTAGAAACGGTGATGCTGGCAAGTCGAGGCCCCCACTATTGATCCACTTGCTATCTCGGCACAGGTAGGTATTGCATGGATGAAGAAAATCTTGGTTGATAGTAGAAGCTCTATGAATATTCTTTTCAAGCACGCTTGCGACCAAATGAGAATGGAGGTGAAATATCTAAAACCGTGTCAGTTATGCATACATGGTTTTAATCGAAGTGCAACCATACCAACTGGTATGGTGGAGTTACCTATTGAATTAGGTATTGGAGATCGTCGGAGAGTCCGAATGTTGCAGTTTATGGTGTTGGACATATATTCCCCCTATAATGCTTTCTTGGGCCGACTGGCCCTCGTAGAATTTAGGGCAGCGATTGACCCGTAGTGTTTAACTCTGAAGTTCCCGCTGATAACGGGGTTGGAGTAGTGCATGGTGATCAGGCGAATGGATGTGCTTGTTATGTCGCAGAGCTACGAGATGCGCAACGCAAGGAGAAATGGAAGGGCATAAAGGAATTTCTCTACGTCCATTTTTTAGAAAATTGACAACTAACGCCTGAGCCTAGGCTCGGGCACCACAACCAGTTCCTAATGGACCTTGAACCCAGAGACAATAATGATAAGGAGGAAGTCAATGACTACCATGCTTCCCTGGTGGAGTTGACAATCAATTTTCCGATCAACGATGATGCCGATTCCAGAACGGTAAAGGTCGGATCTCAACTTAGCCACCAGACGAGACATGAGTTGGTTGATTTTCTCCAAGCGAACCTTGATGTGTTTGCCTGGACTCATTCAGACATGTGTAGAATCTCGCCGGACATCGTGAGCCATGCATTAAATATCAATCCATGGCACGTACTGATCAAACTAAAAAGGCATGGTATGGATCTAGAGAGATCTACCACCTTGAAGGAAGAAGTAGATAAACTCAAGTCAAATGTGTTTATCTGATCGACTCTAGTGCTTATCAAAAAGTCAAATGGGAAATGGTGAACATGTGTGGACTACTCTGGTTTGTACAAAGCCTGCCCAAGGATAGCTTCTTGCTTTCCAGAATCGGTCAAATAGTGGATTCAACTGTCGGACATGAACTCTTATCTTTCATGGATGCATACTCCGGTTATAATCAGATACTGATGCATCTCCCCGATTAGGAACATACCAGCTTCGTCACTAATCTGGGACTCTAGTGCTATGAGGTGATGTCGTTTGGACTCAAAAATGCTTGAGCAAATTATCGAAGGCTTGTGAACCGAATGTTCGCCAACCAGGTTAGAAAGACCATGGAGGTGTATATAGATGATACGCTTGTGAAGTCACAACTATCTATCAACCATGTCAGTGATTTAGGAACAATGTTTAACATACTCCAATAGTATAGAATGAAGCACAATCCTTTGAAGTGCAATTTTGGAGTTGCATTAGGAAAGTTCCTTGGTTTCCTCGTCAACGCTAGAGGAATTGAAGCCAATCTTGAGAAAATGTAGGCGACTCAGAATCTTGAAACTCCCTGAACCATAAAGCAAGTGCAAAGCCTCAACGGGAAGGTGGAAGCTTTAAGCAGATTCATTTCTAGATCCACGGACAAGTGCATTCCCTTCTTTGATCTGATATGAAAAGGAAAGCGAAATTTCGAGTGGACGGAAGTGTGTGAAGCCACATTGCAGGCACTAATTCAACATCTAGCGACTCCACATATCTTATCGAAGTCGATTGATCATGAGAAAATATATAACTATCTGGTAGTCTTGCCAAATGCGATAAGTGATACTTTGATTCGAGAAGAAGATTGGATCCAACAACCGGTCTATCATATCAGCAAAAGGCAAACTGGGGTGGAAAGAAACTACTCGAAGGTAGAAAAGCCAGCCTATTGTCTTGTCATAGCCACAAGAAAGCTTCGTACGTATTTCCAAACTTATCCCATCAATGTTCACACCGACCAGCCATTGCGATAGATTTTGACACGACTTAAGACGTCCAGTAGATTGCTTAAGTGGAATATCGAATTGAGTCAATTTGACATCACTTATATCCCAAGGCGAGCTATTCAAGGATAGGTTCTTGTAGACTTTATAGATGATTTCACCATACCTTAGGACTTGCTCGAAACTAGTGAATCTCCAAAGCATACATAGAAGCTATATACTGATGGTGCATCAAACAACCGTTGTTCAGGCACTGGAGTGGTCCTTAAAACCCCAGAAGGTCAATCCGTACGCTATGCTTTGAAATTTGGCATCCAAGCAACTAACAATGATGCCGAGTACTAAGCTTTATTTGTTGGATCTAGGATTGCCAAAGACATGAGAATTGCTGCTGTAGGGATTTATTGTGATTTGCAATTGGTTGTATGCTTGGTTCTGGGGGAGTATCAAGCAAGAAACCAGAGATTGGCCGCTTACCTTTCTCGGGTTCAGGTAATGTTGAATCAGTTTAACTATTATGCTATTCACTATATACCCCGAGAGAACAATCAGAAAGCCGATTCTTTAGCGAAGCTGGCTAGCACTAGCGAAGCTCAACAGATGGTCTCATCCCCATCGAGACACTTACTGCTCTAAGCATTGACCGAATGGAGACGGATTGGGTTCATGAAACAACACCCGAGAAGGAGTCGTGGATGACTCCATTCAGAAACTATCTTGAGCACGGAGCATTGCCCGAGCGTGAAAGTGAGAAAGGACAGGTTATCCGAAAAGCTTCGCATTTTATTATCTAGAATGGAGTCCTATACAGGAGGGGATATTCTATTCCTTTACTCCGATGTCTCGCCCATGACGAAATCAAATGAGTATTACATGATGTACATGAAGGAGAGTGTGGCGACCACACTAGTGGGCTAGCCGTTGTAAAAAAGATACTTGTATATGGATGTTATAGGCCGACGGTGAACCGAGACACGTCAGATTATGCTAAGAAGTGTGATAAGTGCCAGAAGCATGCTAGAATTCCAAGAGTCCCGCCTACCGAAATCACTCAGATGGTTAGTCCATTGTCATTCGCTACATAGGGCATTGATATAATAGGGCCCTTACCTTTATCCAAGGGTGGTGAGAAGCACGATATTGTTGTAGTTGACTACTTTAATAAATGGCCGAAAGCTGAGCCTCTTGCTACTATCATGACAAAGAATGTAATCAACTTTGTTGTGCACTACATCATCTGTCACTTTGGCCTCCCACACACCATCGCAACTATTAACGGGACCCAATTTTGTACCATTGAGTTCAAAGGTTTCTGTCAATGCGACCGCATCTAGAAGAAATTCTCAGCAGTAGCTCATCCCTAAGCAAATAGACAAGTCGAAGCTATTAGTAAAGTTATCAAGTCCATCTTGAAGAAATGATTGGAGAAGGCTGGAGGAAACTAGGTCGATGAGCTCCCCATGGCCTTATAGGCAAATCGAACTACCCACAATTCCACAACCGATCATACTCCGTTTGTATTTTCCTATGGCTCTGAAGCCGTTATTTCATCTGAACTAGAAGTACCTTCTCACCATGTAACCTATTACGATCTAAAGGCGAATGCCATCTTACTCGCAGAATCTCTGGATTTACTATATAAGAAGCATAGAGAGGCTGATTTGAGGGTAGCTGCATACCGTAGTCGAGTCGCTCGATTATATAATGCTACGTTCTGACCCAGTACCTTCGAAGTTGGTGATCTCGTACTTAAGTGAATTTACCCGGTTCCTTCGCATATGAAACTGTCATGAGGAGGACCATATGTCATCGAATGAGGACTTGGAGATAACACATTGAAACTATCAACTGTTGACGGCCTTACTTTACCAAGGGCATGGAACAGCGGGAGTCTACGTCGATAGTACACATAACTGGCTTTTACTCATTTAGTCTGCTTTTTCTTTGAAATTTGTTTATATATTTTTTGGAATTTCAACATGTAATAAGGTTACTAAATTTGCTATACTTTCTTATTCCAGCAATAAAATGCAAACTCATCACGCCAGAGTGACAATTCTCGAAACGCATCATGCGACTGTCACGATGTTCGAAGGGCTAAGTCCTATGCTATGGTAGGCCTCATTCAAATTAGGAGTGATCATGATCCGACCGGTCACTCGCTATGTGAAACCCTAAGATCATAGGAAGGAAATGATAAAATCAAGAAGGATTGAAACATGACAATCCTATTGCGAACTCCAGGTCCCAAAGTGCGAGCTTAAGCATATAACTCCAAAATCCAGACTCGAGGAGAATGGTTCGGTCCATCCACGACCTCACCTTCATAAAACCAAGTTTGAAGAGGATGGATCCATTCATCTATAACTTTTCTTGCCAAATTAAGGTGGATGTGATTCGACCGTCCACAACCTTGACCAACTCCTCATTCCCAGAGTGCGAACAAGATCCTAATACTTAAACAGATGTGATTAACCGTTTGTCAATTAACTATGGTCTTGAGAGCACAAACTGGAGTTTAAAAACCAAATGGGCGTGATTGACCACCGATCGACTAACTCCGGTCCCAAGAGAATGGACTGGAGTATAAACATTAACCGGTTGTGACTTACCGCTTGTAAAATAGCTTATGTCCTTAGAGTTTGGATTTAATCTCAAACATTAAATAGGTGTGACTGATCGTTTGTTAAGTAACTTATATCCCTAGAGTGCGGATATAATCTTAAACATTAAATGGGTGTAACTAACCGCCTGTAAAATAACTTATGCCCCCGGAGTGTGAATAAAATTCTGAATACTAGGCGGGTATGACTAATCCCCCGTAGATAAATTTATATCCCAAGAGCACGGATATAATTCTAAGCGATAAGCCGGCATGACTGACCGTTGGCATACAAGTCCAATCCCCAGATTGCAGATGAAAATACCATCAGATGAGCGGGTGTAACTAACCGCCTATAAAATAACTTATGCCACCAGAGTGTGGATATAATTCTGAATACCAAGCGGGTATGATTAATCGCCCATAGACAAATTTATATCCCGAAAACATGGATATAATTCTAAGCGATAAGAAGGCATGACCGACCATCGGCATACAAGTTCATCCCCACAATGCTGATGAAAATACCATCAAATGAGCGAGTAGGTCCGACTGCTCAAACTTATTTCACTTTAACTTTGTTCCGACCTAGTTAGATTAAAATTAGCAAAGGTGGAAAATGATTGCCGACTAACTACTTCAATTCTCCCCAGGACTGGTGACATTACTCAAGTACTAGCCGTTGGCCGAGACAATGCAATGTTGGGACCCAAATCGACGTAACATTATAACCCAAAGCTATGACCTTAATACTTAATGACTGGACTCAAGTTCGACTTGAAGACTAAAGCCTTACAAGTACATTGGATGGAAACATAAGTACTGAAATACTTAAACAAATAAATGTAGAGTTATGTTGAAAGACAAAAAAATGTTTTATTTCCACTATTCTTTGAAAGGGTACAAAAATCTATTCGATGAATTCCTATAAGCGAGGGGCCAAACCCGCATCTATACATACCCTGAAAGAAAAAGAAAAGCTTATTCTAGCAAATGTCCAAAAAAATGAAGCCAAAACGCAGGTCTACGCCTTCAATTTCTTATCGCTTTTTATTTTTTCACATAGACCCACTCAATCCACTGCCCGAGCTTCCCTTATGATCTTTGCCTCCTTATCCTACTCTAGTTGGCTTGTCCCGGTTGGGGGAATTGAAGAAGTCTCCTCATCGAAATTCATATTGACCGGAATATCCCCTGTGTGCGGAGCAGGAGCACCCTTGATGTTGGAAGAAGGAGGCGCACTGGTATCCACGATAGTGCCACTCAGAGAAACAACAAGTACAGGGACTGGACTGGGCCCTGCCATTCCGCCACCTGTTTTATGAGCCTGCTCAGCTTGCTCGATTTTGGCTTTGATTTCTGCCATTATCAGTTCAGCCCAGTCCATACTTACACCCTTTGGAACGCTGCTGGTCGGGCCCGTAGAGCCCATGATGATCACATCTTCATCTATGTTGAAGGGTATTTCGATGGCCGGATCACTTTGTTGGATGAGGAGTAGTTCCATTCATTTATCATTGATAACATAGCTGCTTTCATGTGTCTCCCTCGTCAATGCAATAACCATTGTGGTTATAGCCTCAGTTGTTAACGCCTCCTGCTTGTGATGCATTTCTTGAGTTGCAGGAGTGTCAGTTGATGCAGAATCTAAGGCTGAATGAAGATAAGAAAAAAAATATTAGTAATATCTTCTGACAATGTGCCTATGTTTGAATAAATGGGAGAAGTGTTCGGAATACCTTCCTCGGTTTGATTCATATGTTAAGCCGATGTGCCTTTAAAGCCGCGTTCATGTATCAGAGAGAGATATGGTCTATCGGGGTCATATCCCAGGACCACTAGCGGATCGATAGAAGAGGTCGGCTCGAATTGAGACACTGGAAGTGCTTCGGAACCTAATTCGCGATGTTCAATCCTGGATCCTTCCCTAGCATCTGGATACTTGGCATGTAGCTCCTCTTTTTCAGGAGCAACAATTGTTTCATTAAGTACTTTACTCTCATTCCCGACCAGAACTTGATTTTCGAGTTCGAACTCATCAATGGTTGCGGCATTGCGGGTAGTTTTTCTTCATCTACCAAGTGACTTAAGGACTTGTATAATTGAAAGAGGTAGTCTTCACTAAGCCAGTTTAAACTGCAATTTCTCAAGACCTTGGCATTATAAGTGACCAGGAGATCTTCAAATTATTTCTTCATCCTGACCTCAACTACATTAATTTCATTCTCGAACATGGCATCGGCTTCTTGAGCCATTAAGTTCTTTGCATCCCTCTCTTCCTTGAGTGCCACCACCTGTTCGCATGCGTCTTGGGCAGCTTTATTAACCTCGCCTTTTGCCTTGATGGCCTTGGCTAGCTTCGCCCTTAGCTCCTCAACCTCTTTCCATACATAGTCCATTTCATGAGCAATGACAGAGTTGTGGTGGCCCTTCTCTTGCAGTAGGTCCAAATAAGTTTTTCACATGTTTTCCATGGACTATCTAGCCTCATCGGCTCTCTTATCAGCCCCCATCTCCGATTTTCTTGAAGATTCGGCTTCATTATTAATAACTTCTATTACTCTGTCTTTCTGAGCAAGGTCGGCTATTAACGCTGAAAAGTGAACGCTAACACCCTGATGTGTGTAGTAGTAATGTGAAAGCACCACCCGTGATACGGGAACAAAATATAAGCTGAAAATAGCAGAAAAGGTAAAGAGACAACGATTTTATAGTGGTTCGGCTCGGAATTAAGCCTACGTCCACTTTATATTCTTTTATTGCTGATCTGGTTACAAATTTATACAATGCACTTCAAATACAATTCACTTTGATCACAAACACACTTCAGACTAGTAGCTCAAGCTTCGATGTGAAGAGACTCTTTGAATCCATTTCGGATGTGCAAGATCTCTTTCAAAACTCATTATAGTGTCTTGAATGTTTGGAGTTCTTCAAGTGTTGGATGAGTCAAGAATTTTGCAGAGTAATGGCGCTTCAGAGAATGATCCAAAAGTCCCCCTTTATGTTGGAGTAGCTGCCGTATTTATAGAGAAGGCTCTGGGTAGAATTTAATCTCCAAGTCTTAGGTTTCGAACGACCTAAGATAGGTCGTAGGTCGCCAGCAACCTAAGAAAGGTTGTGGTCCACTTGCGACTTAGGAGGCATAGCCTGATAGGGTTGCACTAGATCTCATCTGAACGAGGTGACAAGTGGCAGGTCGAATGCGATCTAAGGAAAAGTGGCATAAGGAATTGTCTCAGCTTGTTTAAACTGGGTAAGTTTTAGGTCGTGAACGACCTAAGATAGGATGTAGGTCGTGAGCAACCTAAGGAGTAGTTGTAGGTCGTGAGTGACCTAAGGAGTAGTTGCTGAAGCTTTTGGGTCGTTGAACTGTTTCATCTTTAGGTCGCTGGGCCGCTTTATGAAGTTAGGTCGTTAAGAAATTAGGTCGCTAGGCCGTTTCTGGAGTTAGGTCGCTAGGCCTTTTCTGGAGTTAGGTCGCTATGAGCTTTAGGTCGTTTAGGGCTGGAGCCACTAGGTCGTTAGGTCGCGTA
This sequence comes from Allium fistulosum, assembly GCA_030737815.1. Classification (NCBI taxonomy): domain Eukaryota; kingdom Viridiplantae; phylum Streptophyta; class Magnoliopsida; order Asparagales; family Amaryllidaceae; genus Allium; species Allium fistulosum. Next base: position 35,972,378 of record JASFAW010000010.1, on the reverse strand, counting down.
AGCTTTAGGTCGTTAAGTCGTTAAGTTATAGGTCGTGGAGTTTTAGGTCGCTACAAAAATAGGAGTTAACATTTGCCCCTCGAAGTAAAGGCCTATGTCATAGGTCGTGTGCTTCGACTTAACTTTGCTAGGTCGTAAGCGACCTAAAACTGACACTAAATCGCGTGCCTATTCGTCTTCCCCTTTTTGCCCCCTATAAACCGTTAAGTCGCTTCTTCCTCCTTACCTTACTGCTCCAATCTCCCACTTCCATTGACGAATCTTCAAGCTTCCAAGGGCGAATTCCACCCATTTAGTCTCTGATTCATCTTTACCATTACATCTCGTAAGTGAATTCGACCTTCATCCCATCATAATCACCGTTGAATTATGAATCCCCATTTTTTGACCTTAGTCCAACTTTATGTGTCATGCCACTTTTTGAGTGATTGTTGCGATCGACTTTTGATCGTTGTTTGATTGATTCACGAAGGCACGGTAATGCATTGAGATGGTCGGGGATGTTTTGAATCGTTTTTTGGGTGATTTAATGGTACGAAGAGATGGTGAGTTTCACGAAGAGGATGATGGATTTCGTTATATTGGCGATAACAGGTTATCGGGTCCAATGAGTTATTGTTTGGAGAGGAATTAGCGACTTAGCGAATTCGAGCGACTTAGCGACTTAAGAAAAGCACTGACCTATACTAGGTCGCTGAACGACCTTAAAACTTGCACGACCTAAGAATTGCATGACCTAAATTTCTTGCGAGCCAACCCACTTGAATGATAGCTGAGCGACCTAATTTTTTTGGCATAGGCTTTAGGTTACGGCCGAGTTAGGACTTGAACAAATCTGCATTGCCCTGAACCTTTTGACTTACACAGTGCGTCCTAAGGAAGCTCCGACCTATGCTAGGTCGCTGGATGACCTATGACTTGTGAAATTCTGGAAAGACTTGATTGAATTGTTTGGACTTTGAACTTTGTTGTACTTCTTTGCAGATTATTTTAACTTTTAAAGTTGTCAACCTGTTAAACACAACATCTGCAGAAAAATGTGACGAATATACTATCATTGACTGCCCACATCGAATGACAGATTAGTCGACAAAGAATAATCAACTTAAATGAACTTATGTGAATGAAATGCTGTGAATTAACAAGTTCAAGTGAAATATTAAAGCAAAGCTAAAATAATCAACTAAAGCTGATTTATTTGCATCAACACCATACTTGTACTTACAATAACAAGCTCTGAAACTCTATAATTGACAAATATCAACTAATTTGATTCCAGTTATATTTACTTGTTATTTTACTAGCTTTACACAATACTTCACACTTTTAAGGAAACGCGCACCTTCATATTTGAATATCCAGTTCCTTGTGTAGAATGACTTCTCAACAAGAAGAAGCAGGACAAGCTGAGGAGATTTTTCCAATTGCTAACCCACTGATTGATCCTCCGAAAAGAATGTCGACCACTTTGAGCTACAAAGTTTTTCATCAGTTGTGTATTCAGTTTGGTATTGTTGAAGCTGACGCTTTGTTTCCTAGAGTAAACGACACTACTGACAGGCCACCTCTTGGTTTTGTCGCAGTTAATCGCCAGATGTGCTTAAGTGGAGCTATTCCTCCCTTTAATGATTTTCTTCGACAGCTTCTTCGATTAACTATCTCTCCCTTCCAGCTACATCCCAATGGTTATGCCATCTTGATGGGGTTTTGCGTGCTGTTCAGGAGAACGCTCGATCGTCTTCCAAGTTTTGAAGAGATCTGTTACTTGTGCACATTCGCAAAGAATAAAGACCACCCTTCTATTATACTTATGAGGGGCGCGTGGAACCGGAGAGTGATTCTAGATTTGTCTAAAAGTGTTCATGGATTTTTAAGTCAATTCTTCTTCGTTCGCTGCCCCCGAGGGTTCTATGCCGTCTGGAGAGTTGGAAGTAAGATTTTTTATCTCCGTTTACTTCATTTTTTCTGAGTCTCTTGAAACTTGAATTGTCAAGTAATGAACTTCATTCTTTACTTTTGCAGCACTTCCTCCCTAGCTTAGAGATCCCAGCCATAAACCAACCTTAGAAACTTTAAGTGCTATGGTTGCTGAAGAGAGAAGCGCCAGATTCTTGCTGAAAGACGAGTTTTTGCACCAGTTTGGACTTTTACACTCCTCTCGATCTATCCAGATTCATGAAGTGATTAGTTCGGAGACTGAATCATTAGCTATTCCCAGTTCTCAAGCAGAGACATCAAATGCCCCAGTCTCCGCAGAAGGAACTGCATTGGGAGAACCTGCTGTAGTGGTTGCATTGGTGAAGTGTTCTACTTCTGTCGATATTGCGGGATCATCTGGCAGACTCACACTCTCCCCAGTAATCGAAGAAGAAGAAACTTCTAAACACTCGGGAATGCCGATGATAAAGAAGTTGAGAGAAAAAGTCTCGCTAAGTTTGAAGGTGACGACACTTTTGATGATCTAAGCGACTTAATGATAACCTCGCAAGAACTTTTTAAAGATGACCCTATCTCTACTAAAGTTATTTCTTCAGCAATTGAGATGACATCCGCCTTGCAGCAGACTTCATCAACCCAAGAGTTAACGCCAGCTGCAAAAGTTGACATTACCCCCAAGTCGAAGAGTGGTTTGTAGTTCAACGTGCATAGTTTACACGCCACACACACTTAGAATCTTTATCAGTTACTCGCACTTAATTTCCTTCTCCTGGAGATTTCTAAATTTCATTTCTTTTTCATTTTCAGATTCTCCGAATGGGCGAAATGGTTCGTACTACGACAAATTCCAGCGCCATGGATGCCGCGAAACTTATGATTTTAGGCGCTATCTCACTGCCCCGAGGGAAACAGATGAAGAAAGAGCTGCTAGAAAAGCTCATGAAAGGCGAACTTATGAGGAGTGGCAAAGAAGAAGGGATGATGACTCCCATAAAAGAAAATCCTATGATGATAAAGGGAAAAGTCACGCTGTTGAAGATCCGAGCAAACAGGTCAAACTTAGCGGTCAATCAGCATCTGCAATTTCTGAAAAGCCTGATGCTCCTAACCCTCTTGACATCTCTTCTGGTTCTCGTACTCTAGAGAAAACCGACATCCAAACAATTATAAACAGGCCTCAGTATCAAGTCAAGGATGCTCCGTCTAAACTTCAAAACCGATTCCCAAATTGGTGTCTAAAAGGAGTTCGCTTTGACTTAGACTTGGTTCCCATCGATAAGCAGGCTATGCTGAAGAATCTCGATGCTGTTAAACTTGACATTGAGAGAATGTCTGGATGGCAGAAACTGGTTGACGAGCTTCAAAGAGTTAATCATATGAATCTCGAGGCCATGTTGACTATGGAGAACGATCATTCGGAGTGAAAGAAAATTCTTAAGCAACACAATGCAGAAATGTAGAGCATCGCTGATGATAATGAGAGACTCGAGGATAAAGCCAAGAAACTTGAAGATGACCTTGCCGCCTCCTCCGCCTCTTTTACTCAAAAGGAAGAGGTACTTCAAAAACAAGTTCGCAATGCTCATGCTGCTCAACGGAATGCTGAGGCTCAACGGAATGCTGAGGCTCAACTTGAAGCTGAAAAGAAGATGACGGAAATCTATCGCACCGACATTGTCCAGCTACGAGAGAAGACAAGTTCCGATGATTTGGAAATTATGCGGTTGCGAGCTCAACTGTCAAAAACTGAGAAAGAGCGCAATGAAGCCGTTGCCGGAAAAGAAGCAGCCATCGCCGGAAAAGAGGCGGCCGAGCAATCGCACGAGGCGACGAAGGCCAAAATTAGCTCTACTTTATTTGACTTTTACATTCATAGCGTCTTGGGGCGCGGGAGCCTCTCATTTCTGGGTCCGACATATGAAATTACTTTGGCTGAAGTGTGGGAGGCGATTATTGACATGTTTGGAGGTGCTGGCTATGCAGAAGCGGATCTTGAGGCGACATATCTAGATGATGAAGCGCGTACCGCCCTTGCTAGCGGAAAAGAGCAGCTTGCTAGGAAGCGAGCCAAAGCAGCAGGAGGAGAGCGTTTAGAGAAAGCAACTTTAACTGACCCCGCTCGTCCTCCGGCTTCGGTCGACCCTGATAACATTGGCCCTAGTTCCTATTCTTCACCTTCTATAGAAACCGAAGTCAAAATCGCGACTATCGAGCCTCCCACTGTTCAAGTCAAGGAGAAGCCCTAGGATGACGCTGAAACCGAAAACTTTGAAGTCGTCATGATTAAGCCGACTCCTCCAAGTAACTTCAATGTTGATCCAAGTCGAGTAGACTACCCATTCGATTCAACTGAGCTCGATGATTTTCTCATTTATTACTTAAGTCCTGATGAACCAATATCTTCTCTTTTTTCGGAGAATACTGATTTTAACTTCTTTTTTCCTGTAGCGGAAACACTTAATGCTGCGCACACTTCTCCTCTTCTAGCTGTTCCTCCTCCATCTCTTCAAGTCACTCCTGCTTCTCAGCCAGGGTCGCAGGAAGAGCAAATAGAAGCCCTTCAAGGCTTGGAGGATCCACCCGCTTCACAAGAGCAGAAAACGGAAGAATTTGATGACAGTGAGAAGACCCCGGAGCAGTTTTGTGATGATGATACAAAACTTTCTGCATTTTTTATTCCGGGAAGTGAGTCTTCTTCAAAGAGGAAAGGGAAGCGCGCAGTGAGGAAGAAGAAGAAAAGCACTTCAGCTGGAGTAGAAGAAGATCCGACTACTCCTCTTTCTCCTTCCCCTTCGACTCGTCCACAACGGCTTCCAAAACTAGTTATCAAGCCGAGAAAGAGCTCTAAGGGTGGCGGGAAGAAGGAATGATAAGCTGGACTTTATGCTTTATGTTTTGCTTTTTGCTTTTTTGCATGTATTGACCGGAGATTGTGTAGGAACCGGTCCCCGCTTGAAACCTGCATATGTACAAAAACTTTATAGTATAGAATAAAATGGTTCTTTTTACTTGTACAATTTCTTGTCAGTATATGTGTGAACGCATTTATTCCTTGTTTTTTCACAAGTTTCTTTATTTGCTTATATGATATTGCAGTGAGCCCGTGGTATGATGTTTGAGCGTTGTTTTTTATTATCAATATAGTTATATGCCCCCGTACGATGGTTTACTGCAATATTCTGAAAGGACTTGTACTCTTATTTTAGAGAATAATCCTTCCGTTTTTTGAGGAATATTATTCTGCTTTTAATAGAATATGCTTTATATCGGAGAAGTTTTTTCTTTCTCTCTCTTTCTAAAGAACACCTCAACTTTCGGGGATGATCACTTTTACTTGTTGAAAAGTGGATTCCCCTACGCAGTGAAGCAGGATTCTGAAGAATGTTTTGATCTGTTTGTCAGAAAGTTGTATTTTATCGTTGAATGGGTCCACGGGACTGGCGTTAGCTGTTTTACTGGATACTTGTTTGTATAAATGATCGTAAGTATTCAGCTGTGGCCTGGAACCTTCTTTCTCGAGAAGGTGCCCCTTTAGTGGTTCCATTAACGAAGTTTGTGGATGTGCCTCATTAGAGGGCTTTATCTGTTTAGTGCTTCCGAAGAAGGCTTTGTTTGGCATTTCAGCTCTGGTGAAGTGGGCCTCCGAAGAGAGATTTTTGCACTTCAACTCTGGTGAAATGTGCCTCCGAAGAGAGCTTTGTTTGGCATTTCAGCTCTGGTGAAGTGGGCCTCCAAAGAGAGATTTTTACACTTCAACTCCGGTGAAATGTGCCTCCGAAGAGGGCTTTGTTTGGCATTTCTGCTTTGGTGAAGTGGGCCTCCGAAGAGAGATTTTCACACTTCAACTCCGGTGAAATGTGCCTCCAAAGAGGGCTTTGTTTGGCATTTCAGCTCTGGTGAAGTGGGCCTCCGAAGAGAGATTTTTACACTTCAACTCCGGTGAAATTTGCCTTCGAAGAGGGCTTTGTTTGGCATTTCAGCTCTGATGAAGTGGGCCTCCGAAGAGAGATTTTTACACTTCAACTCCAGTGAAATTTGCCTCCGAAGAGGGCTTTGTTTGGCATTTCAGCTCTGGTGAAGTGGGACTCCAAAGAGAGATTTTTACACTTCAACTCCGGTGAAATTTGCCTCCGAAGAGGGCTTTGTTTGGCATTTCAGCTCTGGTGAAGTGGGCCTCCGAAGAGATATTTTTACACTTCAACTCTGGTGAAATGTGCCTCCGAAGAGGGCTTTGTTTGGCATTTCAGCTCTGGTGAAGTGGGCCTCCAAAGAGAGATTTTTACACTTCAACTCCGGTGAAATGTGCCTCCGAAGAGGGCTTTGTTTGGCATTTCAGCTCTGGTGAAGTGGGCCTCTGAAGAGAGATTTTTACACTTCAACTCCGGTGAAATTTGCCTCCGAAGAGGGCTTTGTTTGGCATTTCAGCTCTGGTGAAGTGGGCCTCCGAAGAGAGATTTTTACACTTCAACTTTGGTGAAATGTGCCTCCGAAGAGGGCTTTGTTTGGCATTTCAGCTCTGGTGAAGTGGGCCTCCGAAGAGAGATTTTTACAATTCAACTCCGATGAAATGTGCCTCCGAAGAGGGCCTGGTTTGGCATTTCAGCTCTGGTGAAGTGGGCCTCCGAAGAGAGATTTTTACACTTCCACTCTGATGAAATGTGCCTCCGAAGAGGGCTTTGTTTGGCATTTCAGCTCTGGTGAAGTGGGCCTCCGAAGAGAGATTTTTATACTTCAACTCCGGTGAAATGTGCCTCCGAAGAGGGCTTTGTTTGGCATTTCAGCTCTGGTGAAGTGGGCCTCTGAAGAGAGATTTTTACACTTCAACTCCGGTGAAATGTGCCTCCGAAGAGGGATTTGTTTGGCATTTCAGCTCTGGTGAAGTAGGCATCCGAAGAGAGATTTTTACACTTCAACTCCAGTCAAATGTGCCTCCGAAGAGGGCTTTGTTTGGACTCCGAAGAGTAACAATTGTTGCTTGTGTCCCTCCACCGTCTGCTTCTTAGCGATTCCTTGTTATCACTTCAAGTACATGTCCCATTCTTTTGCAAGTTGTTTGTTTTTTGCTAGAGAAGTGTATTTTGTTGTTAAGTGTATCCATGGGGCAGACGCAAGCTACTTTATCGGATGTTAATTTGCATAAACGATCGCGGTTAGTTAGTAATGGTCTGGAACCTTCTCGTCAGGAAGGTGCCCACTTTGGTGGAATCATCAACTGTTTGTGTAGCACTTCTTTTGTAAGAATTGAATTTTGGAACTTTTGTGACTTGACATTTGTCTGTTGAGTGATTTAAAGGAATCGTTGAGCCTTGTGACGTGTTGAATAGGTAAGCTTTGCTTTGATAACCTGCAATATTAAATCGACATTTTAGCAATATTTTAAAGATACTTGCATATTGAAATGAGACAGGCATTTTAAAGCAGTAAAAGACACAAGATTTTAAATTTCTTTATTATTGATTCGTACTGGTTTCTCAGTGGTTTACAATACAAGAGTTATACATCCATTATCATTTTACAAATTTAAGCAATGCTGTTAAGTAAAAGTTGAATGTAAGTGATTGTTGTTGCAGAATCTCAGGATTGAATCTCCATTTCCGATGGAATCATTGTTTCTGATCCATATGCCAATCAGAATGGAGTGTGGTCAGACGCTGTGTGAGGACCCCCTATGACAACATTAATGACAAGCCATTCTGATTCCTGCTCTACAGTTTTGTTGCCTGAGCTGTATTGATGAGCGGGAACTAGTTGCCCCTGAGTGGATGAGGATGGGTCATTCCTGTTTTTTCTGACATATTGTTGAAGTTTATTTTCTTTCAACAGCTCTTCAATCAGATCCTTCAAGTGGCGGCACTCATTAGTGTCATGGCCAGGCTGATTGTGGAACTTACAGAATCTTCCACTCTGGGTGGCACTTTTCCCAAGTCTCAACTTATGTGGTTTAGGATATTCAACAGTATCCTTAGTTGCAAAGAAAATATTCTCTAGAGTATCAGTCAAGGGAGTGAAATTCGAAGATCCAAAGTGGCGAGTCTTCTTCGCATTTCCCTGCTTTTTCTCACCATCATATTCCCTCTTCTGTCCTCCAGATTCTCTTCTATTAGAAGCAGCACTATTATTATGGATTTCGGCAACTACTACTTTTGCTGTCGCAGAAAGGCTTTCTAAGCGCCTGAATTCGTCGGCCTTTTTATAGAATTTCTCAAGTGTATTTGGCTCCTTCATTTTTAGCCACTTTCCGAACTCGCTTGATTTGTTGATAGCCCGCATCAAGTAAGTCAAAATCATCCGTGGCTCTGCGTTGTCAACTTCAGTCAAGGCTATGTTGAAACGGTTCAAGAAAGATCTGATAGATTCTCCTGGAGCTTGTTCAAGGCTGGACAATGACATTATATCCTTAGCCTTTGAAGCATACAACCTGAACTGGTCTTTAAATTTCGCGTTAAGTCAGAAAATTGATCTACAGATCGGACTGGTAGTTTTGTGAACCAAAGTAGAGCCACTCCTTCCAAGTACACTGGAAAGTATCAGCATTTAATCTCATCTGATGCCCTTGCACCGGTCATATGCCAATCGTACTTGTATAGAAACTGGTTTGGGTAACTTGTCCCCCTATAGGTCGGGATAGTAGGAGGTACAAATTTCTTTGGAAATTCTGCTTTCAGGATCCTTTCAGTAAACGGAGTCTTGCTTGGAGCAAATCCCCAGTCATTCTCATTTTCTTCCCTCTGCATGCTCTCTTTCATGATTCGGCGAACCATCCCCGATAGGTATTCCTCATTGTTCAGAGGCATCGATGGGCAAACTTCAGCTATTTTTTCGGAAGTTTGCCTGGGCAAATATTCGCGAAAAGTTGGCTGCGGCCTTGAACCTTCAGCTTGGAAAGGTGGCGCCTCAGCGGTGCCATTTTCTCTTTGAGGAATACTCTTCTCTTGGGAATTATGAGTATCTTCGGCAAAGGTTGTATCATTGTTTTCTGGTTGTCGATTTTCCTCAAGTAGAGCGTTTAATCTGTCCATCATCAAAGCGTTTTGAGTTTCAATTTGTTGGTATAGTCCCGACACTACGTCGTCTAATTCAGCCCTTGTGACTCCAACGGTAGAAGTTTCCTGATTTGGCGCTGGAGAAGAATCAGCCCTGTCATTAGCATTTCTGGATCTTGTAGTTCTTCCAGGAGCCATGATTTCAGATAGACTTCTGGTCTTTAGAGAGATTCTTTCAACAAACTTTTGTGAAGCAAAGATGGGATCTTCCCTGAGTTCAACTCTCAATGAAAGCACCAAAATGTTAACGCTGAAAAGTGAATGCTAACACCCTGATGTGTGTAGTAGTAATGTGAAAGCACCACCCATGATACGGGAACAAAATATAAGCTAAAAATAGCAGAAAAGGTAAAGAGACAACGATTTTATAGTGGTTCGGCTCGTAATTAAGCCTAAGTCCACTTTATATTTTTTTATTGCTGATCTGGTTACAAATTTATACAATGCACTTCAAATACAATTCACTTTGATCACAAACACACTTCAGACTAGTAGCTCAAGCTTCGATGTGAAGAGGCTCTTTGAATCCATTTCGGATGTGCAAGATCTCTTTCAAAACTCGTTATAGTGTCTTGAATGTTTGGAGTTCTTCAAGTGTTGGATGAGTCAAGAATTCTGCAGAGTAATGGCGCTTCAGAGAAGGATCCAAAAGTCCACCCCTTTATGTTGGAGTAGCTGCCGTATTTATAGAGAAGGCTCTGGGCAGAATTTAATCTCCAAGTCTTAGGTCGCGAACGACCTAAGATAGGTCGTAGGTCGCCAGCGACCTAAGAAAGGTTGTGGTCCACATGCGACTTAGGAGGCATAGCCTGATAGGGTTGCACTAGATCTCATCTGAACGAGGTGACAAGTGGCAGGTCGAATGCGATATAAGGAAAAGTGGCATAAGGAATTGTCTGAGCTTGTTTAAACTGGGTAAGTTTTAGTTCGTGAACGACCTAAGATAGGTTGTAGGTTGTGAGCGACCTAAGGAGTAGTTGTAGGTCGTGAGCGACCTAAGGAGTAGTTGCTGAAGCTTTTGGGTCGTCGAACTGTTTCATCTTTAGGTCGCCGGGCCATTTTATGAAGTTAGGTTGCTAAGAAATTAGGTCGCTAGGCCTTTTCTGGAGTTAGGTCGCTAGGCCTTTTCTTGAGTTAGGTCGCTATGAGCTTTAGGTCGTTAAGGGCTGGAGCCACTAGGTCGTTAGGTCGCGTAAGCTTTAGGTCGTTAGGTCGTTAAGTTATAGGTCGCTACAAACATAGGAGTTAACATCGGCCTCAAGTTTCTTGATCGTTTTGGCCCGCTCAAAAGATACTGATGAAATCCTCTCTACAGTCTCTGACCACTCCCGGTACTGGCTGTATGTGTCATGCACTTAATCTTGAAACAGCGTTTCGATGTCATTGGGGATCATTTTCAAGTTCAAAGGGAAGTAAAAGCCATCAAAGCAAATATTTGGGAATTCTTTCTTTAACTTGGCAATTCAGATGGCTCCTTCCTCTGTAGGCTCCATAGCAGTTTTCCCGGCGATGATGGGAGTTTCAGTTTTGGTTCTATGGTGTTGATCTTCATATTTTGAAGCATGAGGAGGTGCTACTTGGTATGCGGTTTCACATGGTTACTTGCCATAGCCTGATGGCTTTGAGGAACCTTTAGGGAGTGGCAATCGCGACCAGGAGCGGTGCCTATTCTAATATGTCCTTTCTTTCTTCCTTTCATAACGCTCATGCTCTTGGCTGGAGTAGTGGCCACGATCGTAATCCCTTTCACTTTCTCGCCTATGAGATTTAGAGTAAGAGTCGGAAAAAGGGCATTTGGAGCGAAGATTGCATAGCTTAGACCCCTACCTCACCATCTTGTCTGTAAAACAAAAAGAGAAGCAGAATTAGTTATCTCCAGAGATTAAGAAACTTGTGATTAGAAATTGTATGGTGTCGTGAAGTGCGTGTCTACATGTGCAAACCCCCTAACCGACCGATTGTGGTAGCCTTGCTCACTGGAGTTGGCTCCCTTACATCTAAAGAAGTTATGCCTGCTTCCGTCTGTGATGGAGAGTGGAGCCCTTCTAATCCAAGATCTTGAAATGAAGCTATGTAATCTAGAATAAGGACATCCACCAATCTTCTTAATGAGCCTTCCATTTGCTCCGGACCTATAGCAATCGCATATGCAAAGAGATACTACAATGGTTTTGTGCCTCTTAGCTTTATGGGTGAGACCCTTGCCTTTTCTTTTTTATTCTGATGATTGAAGACACTGCGAAGGTGCGACTACAGGCTCGTCCCTAGCTTGCATACTCTCGTCATCACCGCGTTCAATGATTGTAACTACAGAAGCTCTCTTTCCTCCATGCCTTACCAGAGACACTTTGGGAACTCTGGTTAATCCAATGCTCTGGCCTTTCTTTATGGGCCCCATGGTGATCAAATTATCATCGCTAAGGACTTCATCGGTCAATCTAAGTTTAGCAGAAACTGATTGGAGATTTCTCACTATCTCCTTGGATTGCGCTCCTTCGGGCCGTTGAATCAAATCTGTAAGAGAAATGCAGTATATTACCTAGTTAATCGATGAAAAAGTTGGAGCACTTACGTCTAACTAGCCACCGTCTCACAAATCCTTGTGGACACCTAACAAAGAACCATTCAGTCTTGAAATAACTTAATTTACTACAAGCACCTGCCACTACTTGGCAGTTTCTGATCGCTTTAAGGAAAGTAAACGAAGGAATATCGCCGCGACACTTGAAGTTGAATAGATATCTAATTTCCTTGGTGGTCGGGGGATGGAAAAGATGCTCCATGAAGATGATGTATAAATTGTTGAGCAGAGCATACCCATTCGAATGCAATTAAGAAGGTGCAATCCTCAAAAAGAGTAACACTTCCCAAATAAATTGGTTAAATGGGGTCAACGTTCTATCTATGCACAAGAACCTACTGCAAGAAGTATACCCCTCTGGGGGATTGTAGGCTCTATCTTCCGGCCCTGGTAACAAAACATCTTCTAGAGATAGGCCATGTTTGAGGCAGATCCTACCTAACATGTCTTTGGAAATTTTGGAGCTAACCGAATCCTCTGGATTTAAAAGAAAAACTACACCAGGCATTTCATCTAGAGCAGGACTTACTGCATAAGCCATGATTTCTAGTATATCTATCATAGGAAGTGGAGAGCTTTGAACTTCCTACCGCCCTAAGCTTCTGGGATCCATAGCTATTGAACTCAGTAAAAACCATTGTTATATGGCAAGAAACCCGTGCACCTTTCAATGTAATGTGAATGATCGTGTGGTGTAGTGTTGTGCTGCATAATACTATAAATTTATGCAAGTTTAGAAGATGGTAAAATGCAAGAGTTCGAGACTCAACCTAAGTGACAGTCATCGTTGACTGTCCCAACTATGCCATCCTAACTTTGGAGAACGATCTATGTTAAAGTTTGTTATGTTTACCAAGTTACAGTTCCATTGACGAGCATTAAAAGATAGTCAAGTATGCAGTTTAATGGTCAAGTCCAGTTATGCAAGGCTAAAGCTCTTTGGAGTCAAATGCTCGATTATGAAAAAGGCCACAAGTTCGTACCCATTAAAGGTCAACTTGGATCATTCCCCATAAGCCTGCTTTCTTATCGATCCTAGAATTTAGGTTTCGTATCGATCATTTCAAAAGTCAAGGTGCTTCGTATCAATCGCTTCAGATTGATGTTCTTCATATCTATCCAAGGCGAGCGGCTTCGTATCCATCAACCCATATCGATGTTCTTCGTATCGATCTAGGGCGAGTAGCTTCGTATCCATTAACCTAGACCGATACGAACTACCACGATTTCTAGATCGATATGAAGCAGCTATCTACATCAACCATCGGTACGAAATCCTACCATTCCAGTTCGACATGGAGTGGCCCCTACCCTCTCACCATCGATATGAGATTGAAGTAAGGGATTCTTCCAGTGGCTTTTTCGTCCCCACCGATCATTTCTTCTTCTTCCCCAACCTTCCAAAGCTACTGCATCCTCGACCTCACTCTAGTTCAATTTAGACATCAACGACACCAGAATCAACCATGACCCTGGATGAAGCGCCATCGAGACTCGAATCTTACCATGTTGGGATGAAGTTAATTGATTAATTACCTAGTTTGAAGGGATGATTTAAAGGATTAACAGAGGGTTTGTTTAGGAGACAAAAGGCTTGGCAGTTTTATTTCTCTTTAGAATGATATGAAGTAGAGATTATAAACGAAAGAAAGTAAAATGTTTTTTCTATGTCCAGAAACTATTTATAAGGCTTCGTATCCAAGGGGAGACGTTCGATATCCCAGTCGCTAAACCAAGAGAAACGTTCAATATCCATCGGTATGAAGGTTGACACTTGTACCCATCAACAAATATCGATTCAGAGTTCAACACTTTGTATCCATCAGTTCGATAAGAAGCTTAACTCTCGTATCCATCAACTAAAAGTGATCTGGAGTCTAGCACTTCGTATCCATCAATGACCAGCCATCTTTTTCGTGTCCATCAATACCAAACAAACTGATACGAAAGACATTGAAAGATCATATTTGAACCATTCAACTCCATCGATATTAAACATCAATCTCATATCCATCTATTCAGAGACCCAAAACCTCATATCCAACGATACGAAACCTATATTCCAACATCTCAGATCCATCCAGGAGAAGATCGATATGAAGGAGTAAATTAAAGCAACCATCAATCGCTATTACAACTCGAATTTCATATCGATCAAGGAGAGGATCGATACGAAACTCTATCCAAACAAGAACAAAAGAACTTGACAACAACCTATGGATGTGCAAATGTGAATAGGAGTCAGGTTAATGTACGTGCATGTTTGATGAACTAACATTTGATTTTCAAAGTTAACAGGAATTAAATGCTTACCTGGTGACAACCAGAATAGTGAGTGACAAATTTCTAGCACTTGGCCTTCAGTTACAACAAAACATTGCATGATCATTGGCAGTCTGCAACTCAACATTTATATATTACTGGAAATTAATCAGAGGTTACGTTGCTAGATGAAAGGACAACAACTATTTAGTAAATTGGATAGAACCATTTTAGAATGAAGGTTGCAGCTTCTCAAAGCACATCATGTTCACACTGGATGTACTTTGTGGTAAAAATGATATCCCGCCTTTTGGCAAGGCCATGACACCAAGGACTTAACTAGAGATTGAAGACGATTCATCCCAAAGATAGGATTATCTACAGGTCCACTATGGATACAGGAAAGTTTGGTCTAAGTCCAAATCGAGCCACAATTGGCATGGTATGACAATCAAAGCTACGGAAGGCAATTTTCCAAATTTCGGGTCAATCGGTGTTCGTATGCTCAAGTTATGGATCGATCAACATCTATGTAGAAGATATCAGTTTGTATCCATTAAAGTCCATCTCATTTCACATCCATCTTCTTCGTATTCATAAACTTCGTACCCATCTGTTTCATATCCATCTAGTTCATATCCATTCGGTTCGTATCGATCACACTTCATCCATCCATCAGTAGTGTGTTTCATATCGATCGCTCATTTGATCGATACGAAGACTAGGGCGAGCATCGATACATGACCTCTAACAAACCATTGATACGAAGGCGGGATGCAAGCATTGATACGAAGAGAGAAACTTCATATGGAAATGAAGGAAGTAGTTGAACCAAAGGAAACAGTCTTTAAGGCATGAAACACATATCTCTAATGAACTCTCGCTCCACGTCATTGATACGAAATCCATCGATATGCAAGCATCGATACGAAGCCTTCGATCAAATCGGAAATCCAATCTTGGATCGATCATAACTTGAAATCTATAAGTCCAAATGCCATGAAATTTTCACAGGAGCTAGCTTATCACCTAAAGAACCATCGTTATCGATCGCAGCTCAATTGGAGCCAATCTTGATTGATACGAAGTCGAGATGGATCGATCGAGGATCGATCCCCAATCCCACCCACGTGTGAGAAAGGGTATTCCTAGATTCAAGGCAGATATTTCCAGCTCTACGCCTATAAATAGCACCCCCTACGTCTATAGAAAGAGGACCTTTTGGCTTCTCTACGTCGTTACTCTACCGAAACTCCATTGTAACTTGAGAGCTAGTGATTTGTGCTATTGTAATCAGTTGTCAATCATCATTAAATAATAAAACTATTCAAAGTAGACGTAGGTTATAACGCCAAACCACTATAATTTCTTGTCTCTTTCTATTTTTGCTTGCTTTTATTGTTGTGATTGTTTGGTTATCCTCTTTTTTAATATAATTTTAAGGGTGTGTTACAATTTGGGAAGTCAAAAAAGTTGGCCCCAAGATATGTTGGAAAATTCCAGATCGTAGAAAGGATTGGAAAGCTCGCATAAAGAATATAGTTGCTAAGAAGTTTGGTAACTGTTCATAATGAATTGCTTGTGTCTCATCTTCAAAAGTATGTGCATGATCCAGAGTTTACCATTCGTTAGACTGAGTTGGAAGATTTGATAGTAGAGCCTAATTTGACTTTTTTAGACAACCCGTTCAGGTTGTAGAGAGAGATGAGAAGAGACTAAGGACCAAGACAGTCAAGTTGGTGAAAGTTCAATTGAGCGACAACAAGAAAGACTGTACTTGGGAGACAGAAGGCAGTATCCGAGATGCTTATCCTGATCTGCTTTATTGGTATGTTTATATAAGATTTATATGGATTTTTGCTAGCCAAGTAGGCTAATATGGATATTAGGAAATGTTTCAGGTGATTGCTATGGTTGTTAGTTAGTCCTTACTGAATTTTGAGGATGAAATTCTTTAAGGAGGGGAGCCTGTAACACCCTTAAATTTTGTATAACATTATTCAGGAGTTTTAATTAGAATGAATTAAATTGAATAATGTAGATAAGGAGATTGAGGTTGATCAATAAACTAAGTGGTCGTGCTCATCTAATCAAATAAACTTATAATAATGGTTAAGTAATAGAATACAAGGGCATTAGGGTAAATAACCACCCATATTTCCCACCTTTATACCATTCTCATTAGGTTATGCATGTTTATTTTATGAAAACAAAATTTATAACCATGTAAAGCAAGCAAGGCTGGCCATTAGGAAGAGGAGAAGAGAAAAATTAATGTAAAAGATTGGGATCAAGTTAGAAGAAATCAATCTCAATCAAACTTCAATTTCCTTATATAATCAAAGGTAAGTAATAATTTCTACATCTCTATTTTGATTTTAATATCATATTTTTTTGTATTTTGGATAAATTTGTTTTACGATATATTGAATGATGATATGCTTGATTTTGATTTATATATGTTTATATAAGAATGTTTAAAAAGGATATATACACGATTTTAGGGCAACCAAGATGAAATGATTTTTAAATGCCATGGAAAAATTCTATGTTATAGAAAACCAATTATGGAGATGGGTTTCAATTTCCATAATTTTTTGAATTAATGTTGATTTTATATAAATTTTATAGTGAAGAAAACGATTTATTAGGTTATAAATTATTTACGGCTAAAATAATAATTATTTGGGTTTGAAATTTATATATTTTGGAAAACATATTAAAATAGATTTTCTAGGATTTTTCCAAAATTTTCCTAAGTGATTTGATGAATATTTAAAATTATTTAAGGTATGGGACTTAAATGTTTTATACATTTAATCAAGGAGAAGAGGCATTTTATAAAATAAAATTATTATTTAATTCTAATATTAGTGGCAGCATTTTTATGAAAAGTATTTATCAACCAAAGAGAATTTGACAAACAAAGGAAGGTTAGATGAAAAGTTATCATTTTAAGTTAAAAACAAGAAAAGCATGCTTTTAGCATGTTTCAGCCATTTTAGGCATCAAACCTTCTGACCCAGACCTTTCGACAAAGTCGAAGGGTTATAGCTTTCGACATGGTCAAACTAATGCATAAGGTTTCTAGTTACTTGGTACGTGATGAATTAGACAAGGTCGAAGGGTGCTTTGTCGAAAGGTTACTTACCAAAGAGGATGGATTATGTTTGTTTTATAAACCAAAAGAGTCGCATGCTTTGCTTTCGAATAAGAGCTTTCAACTTGGTTGGTTTCGACCGGTTCAAATATTAAAAATAAAGGTTTTAAAGCATTCGATATAGTCAAATGGTTACTGTTTTGAACCTTTCGACACAGTCGAAAGGTTACTGCCGCTTTATCATTGTTTTAATTTGAACCTTCCGACTTAGCCGAAAGGTTGTTGCCGCCTTTTTCCAAGCTTTCAAAGTCTTTGCTTTCAACAAAGTCAAAAGGTTTGCTTATGTCAAAACCAACCGCTTCTCTATTGCTTTCGAAAGGTATCTAAGTGTAACATCCCCTAGATACAGGCCCAAAACTAAGTGCTACAAATGCTGCAGTCATCTATAATATTAGCTTCCATAACTAAATACGGCTATGTTAATGGTATCAATAATATCAGAAGCATTTGAATATGAAACAAAACACATATTTCAAAAAAACTTTTACTTCATTACATTCAAAATCAAATTGTTTCACATTCACAACATATAATCCTAAGTCATTCTCAGGCATAGATCAAATATAATTATTACAAAATACGCCAAGAGTGGTATATGAAGATACTCCCATGGTTGCCTAGAGTCATGTGGTCATAATAGACCTAATACAAAACAACATAGTGGAAAATCCATCAAAACATAAAAAGAACTACAACTCCTATATACCTATCCATTTGCCTCCTGCATGCCTCCAGTAGCTTATACATCATCCTTCTAAAACCTGAAAAAGACCTTAATCCCCCAGCCTACTCAAATTAATTTTGAGCACCCGAGAGTTTAAGGGGAAAACATAAATTTCGAGTCAGCCATAAAACCTGGTGTGAATAATAGAATACAACTCGATTTAATTATGTTAAGTGAGACCACGCCGCTTAGCAGAATGGGTTTCCCCTCACTAACATCTGTTTAAAACATATCTTTTGCAAAACCATTCATAAAACCATATGCTATGCTCCTGCATCCATAATGATTAAAACATATATTTATAAAACATTATGGTGATATGCATACTTGAAAACAATTAGGATTTCCTTATCTCCAATTAGAGTTCGATTATATCAAAGAGGGACTACCCATTCCACATTAACTTTGTTTAAGTTGATGTAGACTATCCATCTCACATCACATTGTTTTCCCAGGATGACTATGAACCTTTAAATTTTCCACCGGACTCATGCTAACCCCATGAATCTATTAGTATCATCTTATCCCTATGATTCTATTTGTATTTTCAACTTGACTTATGCTAGCCCCAAGAATCTATTTGTATCATGTTAGCCCCATGATTCTATTTGAAATTGCCACTTAACTTATGCTAGCCCTATGAATCTATTCGTCTCATGTTAGCCCCATGATTTCTATTTTATCATGTTAGCCACATGATTCTATTTTATCATGTTAGCCCCATGATTAACCTATTTCCATCAGTGCCCCAAACTTAGGTCATACTCATTCATAGTTTTCATTGGTACCTTCAAAACCCTTGAAACTCAAACCTTTTGAAACCATTGAAACTCAAACCTTTCGAAACCATTGAAACTCAAACCTTTCGAAATCATTGAACTTCAAAATTTTCAAAACCATTGAACTGCAAACCTTTTGAAAGAAACCAAACCTTAAATATCCTATTTTAAAAACCACTTGAAACATTGCCTTAGAAAACCTTTAGAAACCCATCCATTTAAAACCTTCTGAAATCATTCAAAAACAAAACCTTTCGACCGTGTCGAAAGCTACCTTTCGACCGTATCGAAAGGTTACCTTCGACTCCATCAAAAGCTTTGCTTTCGTCCCCTTCGAAATTTTTGCTTTCGACCCTATTAATATCATTCAATAAAAAATACTTTTGAAAGTATAAACTTTTCTGAAACACAACCTTTCAAAAACTTTTTGGGTAAAGCAAGTAGAAAACCTTCTTTTAAAACCATTTGAATTCACTGGAAACAAACTTTCGGCTTTGTCGAAAGCTCAGCTTCAAAAGTTTCTAAGACATAGTGTTTAAAACAATAGGCATCTGCCTTTAAAACAATTCCTTCGAAAGCTTTAGGTTACACTTCAACTATAAAATAAAAATAAATCACCTATGTCAAAAGCTTCCATTCGAAAGCAATAGGAGAAGCGGCTAGTTTTAAAACATGTAAACCTTTCGAAATCAATCAAAGTAAACCTTTCGACCATGTTGGAAGGTTCAAAATAAAACATATATATAAAGCGTTAGTAGCCTTTCGACTATGTCGGAAGGATTCAAAACAAAGTAGTAATAGAACAGTAGTATCCTTTCGACTATGTCAAAGGGTTTAAAACCTTTTTTTTAAACATTTGGACCTGGTCGAAAGCAACAAATTCGAAAGCTCTAATTCGAAAGCAATGCGGGTGAAAGCTTTTGGTTTATAAAACAACCTAACCCAACCTTTTTAGCCATCAACCCTTTGACTAAGTACCCTTCGACTTCGTCCAATTCATTATGTACCAAGTGATTTAGTATCATATGCATTTGTTTGACCGTGTCGAAAGCTCTGAACCTCTCGACCATGTCGGAAGGTCTAGGTCAGAAGGTTTGTTGCCGTAATTGGCTGAAACATGCTAAAAGTATGATTCCTTCGTTTTTGACTTAAAAAGGATAACTTTTCAACTAACCTGCCTTTGTTTGTCAAACTCTCATTGGTTAGCAAATTCTTTTTAGAAATGTGTGGCCACTATTTTCAAAATTAAATAATAATTTTATTTTATAAAATGACCTTTTTCCTTAATTAAATATATAAAACATTTAAGTCCCATACCTTAAAATTATTATATATATATTCATCAAACCACTTACGAAAATTCTAGAAAAATCCCATAAAATCTATTTCAATATGTTTCCTAAAATATAAAAATTTCAACCTCAAGTAATAATTATTTTAGCCATAAATAATTTATATCCCAATAAACTATTTCCTTTACCAGAAAGTTAATATAAAATCCACTTTAAATTGAAAAATTATGAAAATTGAAACCATCTCTAAAAAAATCAATTCTGACCTATATTTAAATTTTCAAGTCATTTTGATGTCACCTAGCATGGTTTTCATACCAAACATATCATTAAAAACAAGTATGAATATGCATAATTCACCGAAAAATGTATATAACTTTAAATAATCAAAGCATGGCCTATTGCCAAAGCATTTTGAACTTATTCTTTAAACTGAAAACTAAAATAAAATAGGATGTAGTTATCATTCACCTTAGCTTTGAGATTATGGATGTGAGATTTGATTGTTGAATTAGTTGATTATCCTCCTTCTTCGTGAATCCTAGCTTTAGTCTTCTCTTGAGAACCATAATGGTGGTCGGCCTTAGGAAATTTTAGTTTGAATGAAATGAAAATGAACATGAGTTTCATTCCTAAGGGTTTAGGGTATAGTCCCACCTATTTTCCATGTTGCCCTTGTCATTTCCTAACACCTTTGTTTAGGTTATCTTATTTTAATTAACACACTAACATGGCACGACTACCCTATGCTATAACAAATCTCCACATATAAATCTCCATATTATTTTATTTTATTTAACCAATTAAATATCCTAAATAATGTTATGAAAATATGGGATATTATTGACTCCCCATCTTAAAGAATTTCGTCATTGAAATTACGATATGGTACTCAGCAAAATAATCATAGGTAAAGCATACCATGAAAAAAATCAAGGTAGGAGTCTCTGATCTTGCTCTCCGTCTCCTAAGTACAGTCTCTAGTATCTTCACTCCACTGAACGTCTACCAACTCGACTGTCTTGTTCGTCAGCTTCTTCTCATCTCTAGCCACATTCTGAATCGACTTTCTAACTATAGCCAAATACAATTCTGCTACTACACCTTCTAACAATGTAGGTGCTATAGTAGTCTCCAAGTCTCTAACACATTTCCTAAGATGAGAAACATGGAAAACATCGTGGACTCCAACCAAACTAGTTGGTCACTCTACTCTATAAGCGATTTTCCCAATCCACTCAATAATACAAAAAGGACCAATAAATCTAGGTGCTAACTTTCCTTACTTTCCAAATCTAATCACACCCTTCTTCGGTGAAACCTTAATGAACACATAGTCTTCAACAGAAAATTCCAAGTTCTTCCTTCTTCTATCCGCATAACTTTTCTACCAGATTAAGCTTCCTTCGTCCTAACTCAGATCAACTTAATCTTCTTTCCAGCTTCCTTTACCAAATCCGAACCAAGAACCAATCTATCCTCAGTCTTTAGTCAACATACGGGAGACTTGTATGGTCTTTCATACAAAGCTTCAAACGATGCCATCCCAATGCTAGTTTGACAATTATTGCTATATGAGAACTCTAGTAGAGGAAGATGGTCCTCCCATGATCCTTCGAAATCCAACGCACAAGCTCTTAACAAATCCTCCAAGATTTTGTTAACTCTTTCCATTTACCCATCAGTCAGTGGATGGTAAGGGATACTCATGTTGAGCTTGGTTCCTAATGCTTCTTATACAATTTTCCAGAATCACTAGTAAATAAAGAATCTCTATCACTGACAATACAACTAGGAATCCCATGCATTCTAACTACATTCTATATAAATAACCTCGCTAAAATAGGTGTCGTCCTAGATGACTTTACCGGAATGAAATGGACACTCTTAGTCAATCTATCTACTATGACCTATATGCTTTCATTTCCTCTACTAGACCATGGCAACCCATCAATAAAATCCATAGAGATAGAATTCCACTTCCATAACAGAACCTCCAATGGTTGAAGCAATCCACTTGGCTTCTTATGCTCAGCCTTTGCCTATTGGCAATTCAAGAACTACTTAACACACAAACCAATGTCTCATTTCATACCTTCCCAAAAGAAAATTCTCTTCATATCGTGATACATCTACATTCCTCCAGGATGGATAGTGAACTTCGAATGATGGCACTCATCCAAAATTTCTTTCCTCATGTCTCCTATATTTAGAACACACCACCTTCCTTTCTTTCTCAACCATCCTTTATGGTCAAGACTGAAATCCTTTAGGTCATCGCTCTCCGTTCCTTCCCCCAACCTTCTGATCTGTTCAGCCAAAGCTGAATCCTCCTTTTTCTTAGAAGCTATCTTCTCAATCATTACTGGTCGGACCTCTAAACAAGACAACATAGCACTTCCTGTACTAGAACCTACCTCAGATCTAAACTGCACAGTACAAGCTGACAATGCTTCTAAATCTTTCCACTCAGCAATCATACCCAATACTACATTTTAATGCTTTCTGCTGAGTGCATCCGCCACTTTATTTCCTTTTTCTGGTGTGTACTTAATTCCAAAATCATAAGTAGCAATAAACTCCAACCACCTCTGCGGTCGCTTGTTCAACTCCTTCTAAGAGAACAAGTACTTCAACGACTTATGATCAGTGTAAAGCTAAAATCGCTCTCCCAAAAGATAATGCCCCCACACATAAAAAGCAAATATAATGGTCGCTCTCCCAAAAGATAATGCCCCCGCACATTAAAAGAAAATATAACGGTAGCTAACTCCAAATCATGCATTGGATACCTAACTTCATGTAGTCTGAGCTGACTAGTGGCTTAAGCAATACTTTAACTCTTTGCATCATCATAGCTCCTAATCCAGTTCCATACGCATCGTTATAAAAAACTAAATCTAGATTCCCCTCCGGAACCACCAACACTGGTGCATTGGTCAATAAGTGCTCCAAGCTCCGAAATGCTTCCTCACACTTATCAGTCCATACAAACTTCACATATTTTCGTGTAAGCTTAGTCATAGGTGCAGTTATCCATGAAAAATCCTTTATAAACATTCGATAATATCCAACCAATCTAAGAAGCTCTTAATCTCGGTCACCTTCTCGGGTCTCTTCCAATTATTCAGCCCTTTAACCTTAGTCAGGTCTACATATAACCTTTTCTCTGAGATGACGGTATGAAGAACTTCGCTTCCTTCTTCCAAAAATGACACTTCGAAAACATAGCCTTCAACTGTTGCTCCCTCAACGTGCCAAGCACAACTATAAGATAAACTTCATGCTCCTTCTCATCCTTAGAGTATATCAAAATATCATATATGAAGACTAAAACAAATCTATCAGAGTGCTCTCAGAAAATTCTATTCATCAGATCCGCAAAGAATGTCGGCACATTAGTTAGTCCGAATGACATAACCAACCATTCGTACGATCCATATCTCATCTTAAACGCCCTCAAAGGAATAGTCTCCTCCGCCACTCTAAGCTGATGAAATCCCATCATCAAATCCAGCTGAGAGAATACCTTGGCTCCACTTAACTAATCGAACAAATCATCAATTCTCAACAATGGATATCGGTTTTTTATTGTCTTCTAATTCAACTTACGATAATCAATACATAACCTCAACGATCCATCCAACTTCTTTGCAAACACTTCAGTAGCTCTCCACAGTGAACTACTCGGTTGGATAAAACTCTTGCTCTCCAAATCCACCAACTGCACCTTCAACTCCTTCATCTCTCTAGGTGTCAACACGCTTGGCGACTTACTCACTGGTTTTGCTCCAGGCACTAAATCAATCCGAAACTCAAAAGCTCGTTTCGGTGGTAATCCGGTTACCAGCTCAAACACATCGAAAAAATTTCTAACTACTAAGACTCGATGCAATTCATCCTCAAACTCCATAATACTCAAGATAGCATTCACTTCACAACTAGGCTTTTCTACAGTATAAATTATCCAATCACTACAATTCGGGTGACTAAGTGATATCTTTCTATCATTGCAAAATACCCTAGCATCATATTTACTTAATCAATCCATCCCAAGGATAATCTCAAATCCTATAAAGTTAAACACATGTGAACAACAATCAAAAGTATGACCTAGCAAATTAAACTCTAAATGGTCACACCTCATCCCAAGTGTTGCATTTCCTCCTACCAAATTTGCAACCCTTAAGGAAGTAACTAAGTTTGAGGGTTCTAGGTTAAGCTTATGTACCAAACATCGAGAAATAAAAGATTGAAATGCTCTGGTATCAAACAGTACTCTAACTGGTATGCCATGGATCAAAAGCGTACCTTCCATTAAAGACTTTCCTTTCTCAGCAGCAGTTGGTTTAAGGATGATGGCTTGAAAGCAAAGACCTTTCCTTTTCTTGCCTTGGCGTCTTCAAGACATTTATCCTTGTAATGCCCTATCCAGTTGAAATTGTAGCATTCCACATTCCGCTTCCCTACAACTGACTATCCATCTTCCGATCGACACTCATTAGCATAGCACCCCTTTTATCACACTTGTAGCAAACTATATCTGCTTTCCCTTTCTTAGCGGCTCCTTTCCTTTGAGCATCCCTCTTTTTGAAGAACTTCCTCTTCTTCCCCTAAGTACCTTGAAATTCAACTGGCTTCTCCCTAGCTGAAACAGCAAGCATTTCCTCATGGCGAATGGCTATTTCCACTACCACATTGGAAGGTTCTCGGATACGGGTCATAGTCATTATGCTCAGCTCTAGCCTCAATCCTCTAATGAATCTCTCATTCCTTCTAACATCTGTCTTAACTAAAACATAACCATATCGATATAGCTCATCAAACCTAGTAGCATACTCGATCACAAACATCTATCCTTGGACACCATCCATAAACTTCCTCATTAATGCCGACTTGGCCACCACAAACAAGAACTTGTGCTCAAACCTCCTTCTGAAGTCAGCCAAAGTCAACTCTTCCTCTGGCACTCTGGACATTACGTTGTTCCTCCAATGGAGTGCTAACCCCTGCCACTACCTCGAGGCTAGCCTTCTCTTCTCTCCATTATTCAAGCCTAGATCCATAAAAATCCTTTCACAATTCAACAACCAATTCTCTATTTCAACAGCATCTTTCGTTCCAGCAAACGGCTTTTCTCCCTGACTGATATAGTCTCTACTCAGCTAAGCATAGTTATATCAAACTGGAACTACGGGATTAGCTCCACCAACATTTGCAGCAAATCCTGCTAGCAAAAGATTTTCCAACAATATATACAAGGCTCCCATATACGCTTGAGGAACCCCAGCACCCACATTTTAGCTTGAGCATGACCAAAACCTCATCCAGCATTTGGTTGGGCATTTCCATTTATAGTGGTGCTATTTCCTCCAAGGTTATCCTGCCTCTCCTTACTTCCATATATGTGTTCAAATCTCATGAGATACAGATGATTAGCCTATAGGAGTCTAGAGATATAGCATATACTTATATATATATACATATATATATATATATACAAGTATGAAGGCACGTCCGATGGACGTGAGTAAGGGAAGTTGTTGTAAAATTGGTAGGGTGTGAAGAGAGGTAGGGTAAATGTTTAATGGGTAGGAAAAATATTACGGTGGGAATTTTTTTTCTGTCCGAAGTATGCATGTTTTGTCAGTTGTCGTGTATAAAATATGTTTGTGGAATGATGGACGGAAAGTACTGCAGTTCAGGTAGCCGGTATCTTTGTCAGGCGTGGTAATGGATGTTATTTTACTTGAATACAGTTGTGAAAAATATAGTTGAATGAATAAAGGTTTGGCGATGTCTGTTTGACATATGTAAATTACCTTCTTAAATTATAGGGTGGGTAATAATGTTGTGACGGAAGTTAGTGGACGTTTTAAAACTAATTCGTTGGGACGTACAGCAATTGTGTGGGAAAATGTTGGTTGTGGTGTGTAGTACAAAGCTATACCGTTGAATATGGAGGTAGAGTAGTGGTGTTGGTGCTTATGTTGGAGAAGCGAAGTGGATTTGGACGCTTGCGTTAAACTGAGTTTGTGAAAAGGGGAAAGTAAATTACACGTATATGTTAACATGGACAGTTGATGTTGTGTTGTATACGGAGGACGCGTGTATGGGTGAGGAAGTATGAATGGTGAAGTTGATGATATGTGAAGTTAGCAAAGTAGTGATGCGGGCAAACATATTAAATTTAAAATCTAATTAGTTGAAGAAATAGGAACGGTCAAAAGGAAATCAAATGATAATTATGAGAGTGCGATGTAAAAATTACAGTGCTTTAGAAGAAAAAAACATAATGTTGCAGTATCGAAGAAAGGTAAAAAGGGAAACACAAAACGGTGGTCAAAAATGGTAAACAGATGGATGTCGTAAGAGCTTTAGCACGAACGATCAGCTAGAAAACGTTCCACAATCTTATCACACTGTTCAATCTGCAAGAGGAATGTAAATTATGATTAGATATTAGACGATTAAGATTGGTGGGTTGGAGGAGTGGACGTGAATACTAAAAAACATATAGGAATATATGAGTAAACAAACATGTTTATATGCGTTTGTATGTGTGAACATATGTTGGTAGGAATGAAGGAAGAAGTAGATATATTGCAGCATACCACTTCAGGAGTGAAAAAAGTATCCCAGTCATAGTTGTCAGAACAGGGCGGAAGAAGTTGCGGTTCAATAGTTACTGGTTCGTGTACTTCATCATCAGAAATGTGAGAGGACTTGTCATTTAATTCCACGTTTTTTCCAGAAAGCGGTTGTAGCGGAAGTGGAACGTTGTTGTTCCAATCGGTATCATTTTCCGATGGAGTAGGACGAGCAGTATGGTTGTTGATGGTGTTTGAAACTCCAACCTTAGCATTAGTAAATGAGTGTGTCTGTTTTGTGTGACATGTGCGTTTACGTTCTTGTTTTTCTGGGCCGATGGATGTTGCAGCGTTTTTTTGTTGAATGGAAGATTTCCGGTGCGAGGTAAAAAGTGTATGTTAGTGACAGGATGAAGTTAAAGTATGGGGTATACAAAATGTGCGCAGTGGAGTTTTAAGTGCAAGTTGAAAATGGAGGGTAGTGTGTTGTGTGATGGATATGGTGTAAGGAGGTAAAAAAATAGATGAGGTGGAAGAGAGAAGCACGTTTGTCATAATGGTTGGGAGAAGTAGTGCTGGTAGATTATGAAGGAGAAGAATAGGAAGTGGAGGTTATATAGTATGAAGAATAGAGTACGGAAACTGTTGTGGGGTGATAAAGGGTCCATGTGGTGGGGAGTAAGTAGTGGAGGTGGAAGAGGACTGATTGAATTGGTTATATGTGTAGATTTGAACAACATTTGGTAAACAGTGGATGCAAAATATGTGGTTCTGAAGTACATTACAACTTATAACACCTTTGAGTTAAAAATCAACTTGTAACACGTGTGAGTTAAAGCTTGGGCTAAATATGATGATAGCAAATCAACTTGAAGAGCTTAAATTTTTTTTAAATTGTAAAAGCCATTATCTAAGCATTGTGCACTATTACCTACAGATGAAATAGTCTACGTTTCGTACAAAAAAAATTGCTAGGTGTAAGCAACAAATGAAGGTCAAAACCAATTTATGTTGATAGCATCAAAAGTGGATAAACTAAATTAGGAAACTAAATTTTGTAAGCAGTAGCAGCCGTACATTTCATTCTCCAACCACCCTTAAAGCTACAAACGTACATATAATGTAGGGTAGTCTGTTGCTAACAATAACCAAAAACTGTTGACTGTATAGTGTGAGCAGCAAATTTTTTGTCAGTTACATTGTCATAAGTCTGTAATGCTGTAATTTTGTGACGGTGGCTCCATTTTAGCTTCAGACTTTGATCTTTTTTCGGTCATTTTTCCCTTATCCTGTTCAAACGTCTGCATGGCTAAGCGGAATATTGTTGAGTCGTACTCTGAGAACATGGGGATGAAATTTTGAGCGATGTTTTGAACTCGTTTGTTCTACTAACCTCTTGTTTTTATTGCACTGCAAGGAATGTAATATGAAGCATGATCTTTATATTTTGGTGGATAACATTGTAGATATGATTGCTGGTCCATAACAGAAATGTCCTGTGAGCTATCTAAAAAGTGGCAACAAAAAAGTTGGTTTAGGTTGCTTGTGTTAGCAATCATGGAAAAAAAGGGAAAACAGAAACATAGCATTCATACATCATGTTATGTATTAAATTTGAAGTATCAGTGAAAATATAAATCCAATATCTAATATTGTGGATAGGTAAGAGTGTATATATATATACATATATATATAAGAGGATGTGTATATATATAGAAAATGTTGATATGTGTTAGTTGTGTATAGTGTTTAAGGAAGTAGGAAGTGAGTGCAGTACTACAAAGTTACAGTGAAATATGGAACAGCAGGTGATAGTGGAGTGGACAAAAAATGTGTAAGTGGAGTGGTGAAAAAATGTGTAAGCAGTGAAGACAGAGAAAATGTTTGTAAAGGAGTGGAAAAAGTAAAAAGTAGGAACAATACCGTATTAGTAGAGCAATGATGTGACAAATCATAAAGCAAGGTATAGCCATTTCAGGAAGGAAAACTCGATGCATGGTCAACCAACCAATATATGTGTAGTGGATAAAACAAAAAAATGTTATATGTTTTGTTTTATGTATTTACAGCAACGACTAAAAGGACAGTGGGTAATTATAAGGAGAGAGTAGGAAATGAAGTAATAAATGTAGAGTAGAGTTGAACGTACCTGGAGATCAAACTGAGAAATGCAAGCTGACAGATGGTTGACGGATGGGTGCGAAGTGGAAAATGAACTGCCCGCATACGTACAATGGAACGAACTTTGAGCAGGGAGACGTGTGCAACGTCGTATGGCCAACCCTCGTTTATTAGTAATGTTAGAAAAAGAAGAAAAACAGCAGCTTTATTAGTAGATAGAAAGTAAATTAGTGCATTTATTTTATGATGAACGAGCCATATTTTCCGTACATGTGAGTAAAACATCTTTGTAAACTACATTTCTAGTGTAAGTTCCTATTGTCCTCTTAATGTTTCCATTTTGTACTAATACCGTTGTCGATCGACGTCCGGTACCATAGGACAAAGCTACGTATAGCTGACCATGAGTGAAAACATGTTGTGAAAGGTAAATGCCAAGGTTTGGAATTGTTTGGCCTTGGGACTTGTTAATTGTAATTGCAAAAGCTAATTTTACTGGAAATTGTTTTTGAATTAGGGTGAAAGGCATGTGTACATTTTCTGACGGTTTAAGTGGTATGCGGGGGATAAATACTCTCGTACCGTGGAAGGGACCAACTGTAATTTCAACATCTATAAGATTTCTATGGAAAACACGACAGATTAATCGAACACCATTACACAATCCAATCTTGGGGTCAATATTCCGAAGAAGCATTATTGGGGATCCTAGTTTAAGAGTTAGTTGATGAGGTGGTAATCCACCCGGAGCGAGAGAGTGCAAGAATTCTGGTTGGTACAGATTATTCGTATCGTCTTCAACTGAATCGAATGAGTAATAAATTTTTTCAATGCCTGGGAACCTGTGTATTATTTTAATATTGAGTTCGTCAACTGTCTCATTTGTTGGTGCTAATATGGCTCTATTCATTATGTAATCCATATCGAACAATTCGGTAGCAAGGTTAGGGAAAACAAAGTTAATCAAAGAGTGAATGGAGTTTGTGTTATTCCAATTTATGACAATATCATCTGGAAGTTTGATCATGTCATCTTGTACGTATGGTTCGTCCCCATCTCCAACACGTAACACAAAGTCGGCATATGGAGTATCATTTCTAGCACAAATATTTTGTGTAAAGTGAATGACATGTACGGACGACCATAAGGCTGATCTTACTATGCATGCGTCAACTGTTTGAGCCCTAGTACCCTTACTAACGATGGGCAGAATTGACGGAAATCACCTCCTAAAATGACAACTTTACCACCAAAAGGTTTATCGGTATTAGTTAGATCTCTTAAGGTTCTGTCCACTGCCTCAAATGTGTGGCGATAAGCCATTGTAGCTTCATCCCATAGTATAACAGTGGACGCACGTAGTAGTTTAGCTGTATCAGATTGTTTGGGAATATAACAGGTGGAAGAGGAATGAAGCTTTATTGGTATTTTAAAGCGAGAATGTGCAGTTCGACCACCGGGTAAGGCTATAGAAGCAATACCTGAAGTGGCAACTGGAATTGCAATAAGTCCCCGACCCCGTGAGTGAGCTAAAATTGCTCGATATAAATAAGTTTTTCCGGTTCCTCCTGGACCGTCGACGAAGTAAATTGAGCTTGTTTTAGAGTTTATCGAATTCATTATAATATCAAAAGCCTCCTTCTGCTGTAAATTGAAATTGTTTACGGATTCTATGTCTGCTTGTGGTGTTTCGATCGAAAGCTCGTGTAAAATAGTGGTTGTAGTGCTATAATCGGTAGAGTAATAAAGAGTATAGTGTGGTAAGTCGTAATCAAAAACTGATTTATTGTATTGGTTAAGTAGGTCATTAAGATCAGAGAGACAGTGAAGAAGTAAATGGGCATTGGTTGATGTTGAAGTGGAAGTATGCTCATAATCTTCAATTAAATGTGGAGAGAAGTCTTCCCACAGCTGTCGCACATGACTTGGTTCACAGTATACCAAAATCGTTACGAATAATCTACGAAGGGCAGAAGGCATATGTGTGTTTGAAGCATCGGTTAAACAGTCTTTAATACTATCATCATTTTCTAATAAACCTCTACGCTTAGCCGCTTGTTTGAAGGTATGATATTGTACTGCCCCAGTGGTAAGCAAATGGTTAAAGGATAATGGTCTGTAATACCCCAAAATTTTGTGAAAAATCATTTTTGAAAAATGATTTAATTTTTAAAATATTTAGATTTAAATATGGTGAAATTTCTGGAATAAATAGTGTGCAAGTATATGTGTGCACGTGCACACTGAAATGGCACAAGGAAGAACTCCAGATTTCTTGGATTTAAAACAGGAATTGAAAAGCAATACAAACATGATTTTTGGCAACATGGATATTTGATTTCTGGATCATCTTAGAAAATAAGAAAAGTAGGTTTTACTTTAAATCAGTAAACAAATTTTATTTAAAACCCAGAAGAGAAAATTGTGTATATTAGTAAACCTGTATACATATAGGTGCATATGCTTCTGAAATTAAAGAGAAATTAAAATAAGCTTAGATAAGATATGTGTACAAATATATATATATTTTTAAGCACTGAAAAGTATATATATATATATAAGCAAGTAAAACTATGACATTAAAATGACATGAAATGTGATACAAGTTAATAAGCTTGTATAGGCAAAAATAGCAAAGGGGATTTTCAGAAATAATTAAAATATAAAATAGGATAGTCACACTTTTAACATGACTAGGTGAGTGGCCATTCTCTGAAAAGTAAAAGAAAGAAAATGCAGCCTTTAAATTGGTTAATATGGCCGGGGTATTATGAATGAAAAATGCATGATGATAGCCAGGACAGAAATGGAATTCTGTTTCAACAAAACCCTAGAGGAAAAATGCATATAAATAGGCAGTAGAATTGTCTTTACCCCAGGCTGCACAAAAATAAGAAAAGAAGAAAATATTGAAAGGAAGGAGAAAACACTCAAACAAGAATTTTCTGGATTAATAAGAAGAAACATTTAGGTGAGTAATCTCACTGAGTTCATGGCATTAAGACCTGAGATGAGGCAGCCACTTTTTATTGCCATCTATATATATATTTCTGATTTTGATGTATATGATTTCATCAATGTCTTTTTGGATGTCTTACTTTAAATCTGATATGATTTGATATGGATGATTTTGATGATCTTTGTTGGTTGAGACATTTGTCTTTGGATGTGTATCATACTGATTTATTTATACTCACAATTGTTGAAGTCTAGGATCTTAAAAATTATATAGAGAATACTCTCAACTGTTATAGATCTATGGCATGGAAGCTTTATAAAAAAAAATGATTGGAGCTGCATTATACTTGGTATAAGTGCTGAGGCTTGAAAAGAAAAATGTTAAGGGTGCAATAGAAATTTTTCTAAGTGCTGAGCCCTTAATCAAATCAAAAAAAAAAAAAAAAAAGAAACCCACAAGCTAAAATTATGATTGAACCAGATCTTGAATCTGAATCAATCATAAAGGCTTGCAGATCAATATAACATGCCATGCCTCTTTTTTTTTACAGTTGAAAATATTCTTATGTTTTACTAAGATCAAGACATATTGACCCCATTTAAGAAATAACTGTCTGCTTATTTCTGAGGAGAATTATGTTAGGAAAGATTATGGATGTTTCCATGTTTGCAGTGACATGTTCACTTAGCATGTTTGATGTTAGGATTTAAGACAATACACTAGTAAATAAACTAGGGAAGGGAAGGCCAAGAAGACTGCTGGAATGCTTGTCATATTTGAAGTATGCAAGTTGGCACATGGTTTGTTTAAGCCCTGAGATCTTTGTGCAATGATGTGAATTAGTTCATTGCAATGTGTCCCAGTGATTCCTTAATAGCAGATGAGGCAGGGATTTAAATTGAATATTACAACCTGTAAATGAAGAAATAGGAATATGGATATTTCTTAGGTTGAATGGTATGGAACCAAGATGATTCCAGTGAATGCAATTGTTGCAATAGATAATTATGTTTGCATGATTAAGTATGCAAGTGTAAGAATGATAAATGAATATATCATACCTGAATCAACTTAGTTATACTATGTTAAAGTAACTGATTGCAGAAATTAGCTTAAACAACAAGTTAGTACCCTTATATTCTCTATTGCTTAATATCATGAATAATTTGATGTTACTCATACCAGATCATAGATCTGACCCTTGTTTGCTCATGGCATCTGGGGTGTCTCATTTTAAAATGAGGCAGCCACTCATGCTCTTTCAGGTAACCCAGGCACTAAGTAAAATGAAGTAATGGCTGTTATGGAGGAGTGAATGAACATGCTAGCTAGTTTCAATAAGAGCTTAAATTGATTATATCTGCATGTATTCAGGAAAAATATTATGTTTCTAAGATTTCCAGTCATGTATTGAATATTTTATGGTTAGTGATCAAGTTGCCCTTATGATCTGTAAAGTGTCAGATTAAAATTTGTTGTTCTGTTGAAATGGTTGTGTGTTAAGGTTTGATTTGTTTTTGAGGTGGTGTCTGAAATATAAACAAAAAAAATATATGCTCAAGTATGTTCATATAAATAAAAATCTGGAAGAAATATACAATTATGT
Source organism: Allium fistulosum (assembly GCA_030737815.1). Classification (NCBI taxonomy): domain Eukaryota; kingdom Viridiplantae; phylum Streptophyta; class Magnoliopsida; order Asparagales; family Amaryllidaceae; genus Allium; species Allium fistulosum. Next base: position 35,939,323 of record JASFAW010000010.1, on the reverse strand, counting down.
GATAGCATAATTTATATATGTGACATAACAGAGCACTGAGTTTTAGAACAAAATCTGGATTTAGCAAGAAGTAAACTTAAAAGGATTTTATTTTCTTTTTACTGAAATGCTTTGTAAATAAGTGTGAATTCATTTCTGAAATGTATTGAGAAAAGTAAATTGTTCTTCTAAAAAGCTTCAGACAGAATGCAATAAAAAGGTATCTCCATTGCTTTGAACTAGTGTGGCAGACACAGGATTCATGAGTTAACCAGCTCCAAATGAATGAAGTATTGGTTGATCATGATAGATTGTATTCTGAAAATAAAAATGCATTTCAAAGCTTAGTACATTTAGCAATTGTTTCACCCAGTTTTCTGGAAAATAAGCAGAGATATTGACATGTACATGTATATCTGTGTACATGTTGATATTTGAGCAAAAATATAATTATAATTCCTAGAACAGCTATAGGAATGGGATTCAAAAATAGTAAAGTAAGAAGAATTGTTTTGTATGATAGGTTATAGGCAAACATTATATATATATATATATGTACAAAGATAAGTAGGAATCAGATTTCAAACTATACAAAAAAAAAAATTGTGTTTGAACCGACCTGCATAGTACTCGAACTCGTGACCTCTTGTGTATAAGTTAGGCGCGTTTCCATTACGCCTAGATGTTGCTTGTGTTCACTTAGGATCCACTTTCTTTTATACTGAATTTGATACTATCCAGACTTTAACATAATCATCTATATCAAAAGCTTGTTTACTACTGATTATTACATGATCATTTCTTAATCCTAATGACAGACTAAAGTACATGTTTCTAGTGGATTTTATGGCCAAAAATCTGAATACAATAATTTATCTGAATTGCTAAAAAATCTAAATCAAACAGAATGTTCTTGTACAAAAAAAATAAAGTATATACTCTGAACTTAAACAAGAAGAACACATACATCTTCATATGTATGTGTATGTTATTAGATATACACTGATATATATTTATATTGGTAAGTTATTTTGATCCTGGATATATTCTATTTATTGGAAAAAAAAATGACCTTGGAAAACATATTTGTAATGGATGATATATCTATATATCATCTCTAAGTAAAAAAAAAAATCCTTATGAAATTAGGGTGGAAATTGGAGGGTCATTTCAGTTGGTATCAGAGCACTTGGTTGCATTGATTGATTAGTATTATAATGTATAATGTCTGTTTGTTTTGGATGAAATAATTTAGATAAGAAATTAGAAATTATAGAAGTACTCATAATATACTAATACCATTTACCCAGAATTTAGTTAGCAGACCATGGTAGGAAGAGGATCTCATCACAATGCAGGACCCAGTGCACCTCAAATGCTTGATATGCAAGAATTTGTGAGGGTTTTAAGAGATGGAATTGGGCATAGGCCTGAGAACCCACATGAAGAGCTTTCCATACTACTGAAGACTTATTCCAATTTGGGAGGCAAGAGTTTTGAAGGAACTGAGAGTGTGATGTAAATTCAAGCATGGTTGAGAACACTTGATAGGATTTTCAATGACATGCAGTTGGATGACCAAAGGAAGAGGCAAGTAGCTTCTAGACAACTAAAAGGGGTAGCTTTAAGCTGGTGGGAGGTGATCATAGCTGGAAGAAATGAAAATGAAATCACTTGGAATCAGTTCAAGGAGATGTTGGAGGCAAGATTTGTACCAGCATCAGCCAAGACCATTTTGCTTGAAGAATTTATCAAACTTAGGCAGGGAACTTTGAATGTCACTGAATACACTCAAAAGTTTGAGGGGCTATCCAACTATGGAGCAATGCTAGTGGCAGATGAAGCATCCAAAAATGATAGGTATATAAAAGGACTGAACCCAGGACTTAGCAGAGCTATGTTACCATATGCAGATAGAACATTTGATCAAGTAATTGATCTGGCCTTGAAACTGGAACAACATGACAAAGAAAGAGAGAAATATAGGAATTTTAAGAGCAACAACAAGAAGGATAAGGGAAGATATCACCCTTATGATAAAAAGAAGGAGGAGGCAGACAACAGGAAGAGTAAAGACACAAAAGCCAAAGATACTAAGAAGAAATTGGTTTGCCATCATTGTGGAAAAGAAGGACACATCAAACCAAGGTGCCCAGAGTTAAAAGGAGGAGCCTTCAAATGCTACCTATGTGGGAAAGAGGGGCATATGAAGAGGAACTGTCCTGAGAATAAACAGCAAGGGAAATTGGCAACTTTGGAAGGAAAAGGCAAATCTGCAGTGAAAATTGATGCTGAAAATCATGGCCAAGTGGAAGGTACATTATTCATTTGTGCCATACCCATACCAGTAGTATATGATACTGGAGCAACACACTCTTTGATTTCCTATGAATTAGTTAAAGTGTTAAAATTAAACTGCATATTGGTTGAAACCCCATTGCTTGTACAAAGTCCCCTAGGGAGTTCTAGTGTTTTGAACATGAATTGTGTGGATGTGGAGTTAAACATAGGAGGAAATATTTTTATTTCCAATTTATATGTTTTAAATTACCCAAATATAGGAGTTATATTGGGGGTAGATTGGTTAAGGCAATTTAAAGCCATAATTAATTTAGACTCATCCACCATATCATTGCAAAATTCTAGAGGCCAGAGAATCACAGTTCTATGTGAAATAGCTAAGGAAGGGAAAGTGTATCATTTAGTTGACTTAGAAAAAGATCTGAGTGAACTAACCATTGAAGAAATTCCCATAGTTAATGAATACTTGGATGTGTTTGGGGAAGTTAAGGGTGTTCCACACCACAGACCAGTTGAGTTCCAAATTAATCTCATTCCAGGAGCAAGTCCAATAATCAAGAAACCCTATAGGATGGGGCCAAGTGAACTGAAAGAATTGAAAAATCAGTTGGAAGAATTAGAAGGCAAGGGATTTATAAGGCCAAGCAATTCCTGCTGGGGTTCTCCAGTAGTGTTTGTAAGAAAACATGATGGTACCTTGAGAATGTGCATAGATTACAGGGAACTAAATAAGGTAACCATCAAGAATAAATACCCATTGCCTAGAATAGATGATCTCTTTGACCAACTCAGTGAAGCTAAAATATTTTCTAGATTAGACTTAGCATCAGGATTCCATCAAATGAAGGTTGAAGACTCAAGTGTTAAGTATACTGCATTTAACACAAGATATGGCTTATATGAATTTTTGGTTATGCCATTTGGTTTGACAAATGCTCCTTCATATTTTGTTGATTTGATGAATAGAATATTTAGAGATTATTTAGACAAGTTTGTACTGATTTTTATTGATGACATTTTGATTTATTCCAAGACAGTGGAAGAGCATAAAAATCATTTGCATTTAGTTTTGTCAAGGCTAAGGGAAAATGATTTAAAGGCAAAATTTTCAAAATGTGCATTTTGGAAAGAAGAAGTGCATTTCCTTGGGCATGTTATCTCTGCCAAAGGAATATCAGTAAACCCTAACAAGGTAGTGGCAATCCAAGCATGGAAAAGGCCTAGCACCATCAGTGAGATTAGATCATTTATGGGGATGGCAGGATATTATAGGAGATTCATAAAAGATTTCTCAAAAATATCATCACCACTTACCAATTTAACTAGAAAGAACCAAGCCTTTGTATGGACAGAAAAATGTGAGCAAGCTTTTATCAAAATAAAAGAAGCCCTGATTAATGCACCAGTATTGAGAGTGCCAGAAGGAAATGAAAATTTGGTTGTGTACACTGATGCAAGTGGCTCTGGGTTAGGGGCTGTGTTGATGCAGCAAGACCAGGTGGTAGCCTATGCATCTAGGCAATTAAAGCCACATGAAACCAGGTATGCAACCCATGATCTTGAATTAGCAGCATTTGTGTATGCTTTGAAACTTTGGAGACATTATTTGTTAGGTGCCAAATTCATTTTGTACACTGATCATAAGGCACTGAAATATTTATTCTCACAAAAAGATTTGAACATGAGGCAACATAGATGGGTAGAGTTCCTAGCTGCCTATGATCTAGATATACTGTATACACCAGGCAAGGCAAATAAAGTTGCAGATGCCTTGAGTAGACAACATGCCAAGGTAGCCATGTTGATGATGGAAGAGTTTAGGGATTTGTCTATACTTACTGATTTGGAAATTGAGGAAAACAGTGAGGAACAAATGATGCCCATTGAAGAAGGTGAAGGTAAAGGGAAATTAAGTATGATATCTCTGCAATCAGATTTACTTCTTAAGATTGGGCAAATGCAGGAACAAGACCTAAACATGGTGGAAAAGAAAATGCTCATATCAAAAGGGGAGGAAGTAATAAATTATCAAGTTGATAAAAATGGTTATTTAAGGAATAAAAATAGGATATGTGTTCCAGAAAATATAGAATTGAAGGAGGAAATATTAAATGAGTACCATAGGAGTAAATACTCCATACACCCAGGTAGCACCAAGATGTATCAAAATTTGAAAAGAAATCTTTGGTGGAAGGGGATGAAGTCAGATGTGGCCAGATATGTTGCAAGGTGCATGACTTTCCAACAAGTCAAGGCAGAGACACAAAGGCCATCAGGACTATTGCAACCCCTTAGCATACCACAGTGGAAGTGGGAGGATATATCTATGGATTTCATAGATGGTCTGCCTAGATCTAAGAAGGGAAACACAAGTATATGGGTGATAGTGGATAGGCTAACTAAAGTAGCACATTTTATCCCAGTTAAAACAGAAAGAAATGCTCCAAAATTGGCTCAAATATTCATGAAAGAGGTAGTAAGGTTGCATGGCATACCCAAAACCATTGTGAGTGATAGGGATACCATCTTCACCTCAAGGTTTTGGAAAAGTTTTCAAGAGGCTATGGGGAGTGAATTGTGCTTAAGCACTGCCTACCATCCACAATCAGATGGTCAAACTGAGGTGATGAACAAAGTCTTAGAGGATTTGTTGAGAGCATGTACACTGGACTTTGGAGGCAACTAGGAAGACCACCTCCATCTAGCTGAATTCACATACAATAACAGTTACCAAAGCACCATAGGGATGGCACCATTTGAAGCCTTATATGGCAAGCCATGTTTATCACCTATATGCTGGGTAGAGACTGGAGAAAGGGCTGTTCTTGGACCTGAATATGTTAAAGAAACTACAGAGAAAATTGGGTTAATAAGAAAAAGAATAGCAGCAGCTCAAGATAGGCAAAAGAAATTTGCAGATAGGAAGAGAAAGCAAGTGGAATATGAAGTGGGAGACTTTGTTTTCATCAAGATTTCACCTATGAAGAAAGTCATGAGATTTGGCAAGCAAGGTAAGCTTACACCAAGGTATGTTGGACCCTATAAAATTCTGGAAAGAATTGGTTCATTGGCTTACAAATTAGAACTACCAGAGGAAATGAAAGCAATGCATAATGTTTTTCATGTGTCCCAACTTAGAAAATGGGTACATAATAAAGAAGACATTTTGGAAGAGCCTACAAAAATTCAAATAAATCCTGACTTGGTTTATGAAAAAGAACCAGTGGGGATCATAGCCAAGGAAGAAAAGAAATTAAGGAGCAAAACCTTGAAACTGGTTAAGATCCAGTGGAGTAGTGATCCTAATGACTGCACATGGGAGTTAGAGGATAAGATTAGAAGGGACTATCCTAAGCTTTTTGCAAATTAAAAGGTAATTTTTTTTTTCTGGAAAAATTTGTTATGCATGGTTGATATGGTTGAATTTGTTTGCTTATGCATATGTTTGATAAGTTTTCAGAAAAGAGAATGATGCTTGTTAAAAATGTTAGAAAAATTGTGAGGACACAATTCCTAAAAGGAGGGGTGAATGTAATACCCCAAAATTTTGTGAAAAATCATTTTTGAAAAATGATTTAATTTTTAAAATATTTAGATTTAAATATGGTGAAATTTCTGGAATAAATAGTGTGCAAGTATATGTGTGCACGTGCACACTGAAATGGCACAAGGAAGAACTCCAGATTTCTTGGATTTAAAACAAGAATTGAAAAGCAATACAAACATGATTTTTGGCAACATGGATATTTGATTTCTGGATCATCTTAGAAAATAAGAAAAGTAGGTTTTACTTTAAATCAGTAAACAAATTTTATTTAAAACCCAGAAGAGAAAATTGTGTATATTAGTAAACCTGTATACATATAGGTGCATATGCTTCTGAAATTAAAGAGAAATTAAAATAAGCTTAGATAAGATATGTGTACAAATATATATATATTTTTAAGCACTGAAAAGTATATATATATATATATAAGCAAGTAAAACTATGACATTAAAATGACATGAAATGTGATACAAGTTAATAAGCTTGTATAGGCAAAAATAGCAAAGGGGATTTTCAGAAATAATTAAAATATAAAATAGGATAGTCACACTTTTAACATGACTAGGTGAGTGGCCATTCTCTGAAAAGTAAAAGAAAGAAAATGCAGCCTTTAAATTGGTTAATATGGCCGGGGTATTATGAATGAAAAATGCATGATGATAGCCAGGACAGAAATGGAATTCTGTTTCAACAAAACCCTAGAGGAAAAATGCATATAAATAGGCAGTAGAATTGTCTTTACCCCGGGCTGCACAAAAATAAGAAAAGAAGAAAATATTGAAAGGAAGGAGAAAACACTCAAACAAGAATTTTCTGGATTAATAAGAAGAAACATTTAGGTGAGTAATCTCACTGAGTTCATGGCATTAAGACCTGAGATGAGGCAGCCACTTTTTATTGCCATCTATATATATATTTCTGATTTTGATGTATATGATTTCATCAATGTCTTTTTGGATGTCTTACTTTAAATCTGATATGATTTGATATGGATGATTTTGATGATCTTTGTTGGTTGAGACATTTGTCTTTGGATGTGTATCATACTGATTTATTTATACTCACAATTGTTGAAGTCTAGGATCTTAAAAATTATATAGAGAATACTCTCAACTGTTATAGATCTATGGCATGGAAGCTTTATAAAAAAAAATGATTGGAGTTGCATTATACTTGGTATAAGTGCTGAGGCTTGAAAAGAAAAATGTTAAGGGTGCAATAGAAATTTTTCTAAGTGCTGAGCCCTTAATCAAATCAAAAAAAAAAAAAAAGAAACCCACAAGCTAAAATTATGATTGAACCAGATCTTGAATCTGAATCAATCATAAAGGCTTGCAGATCAATATAACATGCCATGCCTCTTTTTTTTACAGTTGAAAATATTCTTATGTTTTACTAAGATCAAGACATATTGACCCCATTTAAGAAATAACTGTCTGCTTATTTCTGAGGAGAATTATGTTAGGAAAGATTATGGATGTTTCCATGTTTGCAGTGACATGTTCACTTAGCATGTTTGATGTTAGGATTTAAGACAATACACTAGTAAATAAACTAGGGAAGGGAAGGCCAAGAAGACTGCTGGAATGCTTGTCATATTTGAAGTATGCAAGTTGGCACATGGTTTGTTTAAGCCCTGAGATCTTTGTGCAATGATGTGAATTAGTTCATTGCAATGTGTCCCAGTGATTCCTTAATAGCAGATGAGGCAGGGATTTAAATTGAATATTACAACCTGTAAATGAAGAAATAGGAATATGGATATTTCTTAGGTTGAATGGTATGGAACCAAGATGATTCCAGTGAATGCAATTGTTGCAATAGATAATTATGTTTGCATGATTAAGTATGCAAGTGTAAGAATGATAAATGAATATATCATACCTGAATCAACTTAGTTATACTATGTTAAAGTAACTGATTGCAGAAATTAGCTTAAACAACAAGTTAGTACCCTTATATTCTCTATTGCTTAATATCATGAATAATTTGATGTTACTCATACCAGATCATAGATCTGACCCTTGTTTTCTCATGGCATCTGGGGTGTCTCATTTTAAAATGAGGCAGCCACTCATGCTCTTTCAGGTAACCCAGGCACTAAGTAAAATGAAGTAATGGCTGTTATGGAGGAGTGAATGAACATGCTAGCTAGTTTCAATAAGAGCTTAAATTGATTATATCTGCATGTATTCAGGAAAAATATTATGTTTCTAAGATTTCCAGTCATGTATTGAATATTTTATGGTTAGTGATCAAGTTGCCCTTATGATCTGTAAAGTGTCAGATTAAAATTTGTTGTTCTGTTGAAATGGTTGTGTGTTAAGGTTTGATTTGTTTTTGAGGTGGTGTCTGAAATATAAACAAAAAAAAAATATGCTCAAGTATGTTCATATAAATAAAAATCTGGAAGAAATATACAATTATGTGATAGCATAATTTATATATGTGACATAACAGAGCACTGAGTTTTAGAACAAAATCTGGATTTAGCAAGAAGTAAACTTAAAAGGATTTTATTTTCTTTTTACTGAAATGCTTTGTAAATAAGTGTGAATTCATTTCTGAAATGTATTGAGAAAAGTAAATTGTTCTTCTAAAAAGCTTCAGACAGAATGCAATAAAAAGGTATCTCCATTGCTTTGAACTAGTGTGGCAGACACAGGATTCATGAGTTAACCAGCTCCAAATGAATGAAGTATTGGTTGATCATGATAGATTGTATTCTGAAAATAAAAATGCATTTCAAAGCTTAGTACATTTAGCAATTGTTTCACCCAGTTTTCTGGAAAATAAGCAGAGATATTGACATGTACATGTATATCTGTGTACATGTTGATATTTGAGCAAAAATATAATTATAATTCCTAGAACAGCTATAGGAATGGGATTCAAAAATAGTAAAGTAAGAAGAATTGTTTTGTATGATAGGTTATAGGCAAACATTATATATATATATATGTACAAAGATAAGTAGGAATCAGATTTCAAACTATACAAAAAAAAAACAAAAATTGTGTTTGAACCGACCTGCATAGTACTCGAACTCGTGACCTCTTGTGTATAAGTTAGGCGCGTTTCCATTACGCCCAGATGTTGCTTGTGTTCACTTAGGATCCACTTTCTTTTATACTGAATTTGATACTATCCAGACTTTAACATAATCATCTATATCAAAAGCTTGTTTACTACTGATTATTACATGATCATTTCTTAATCCTAATGACAGACTAAAGTACATGTTTCTAGTGGATTTTATGGCCAAAAATCTGAATACAATAATTTATCTGAATTGCTAAAAAATCTAAATCAAACAGAATGTTCTTGTACAAAAAAAATAAAGTATATACTCTGAACTTAAACAAGAAGAACACATACATCTTCATATGTATGTGTATGTTATTAGATATACACTGATATATTTATATTGGTAAGTTATTTTGATCCTGGATATATTCTATTTATTGGAAAAAAAAATGACCTTGGAAAACATATTTGTAATGGATGATATATCTATATATCATCTCTAAGTAAAAAAAAAAAAATCCTTATGAAATTAGGGTGGAAATAGGAGGGTCATTTCATGGTCCCTTAACATGCGTTAATAACAGTCGTAAAAAATAACGATCGCCTTCTAGGGGGGATACTGTGTACATTTTGCCTATTACCCTACGATTGTTACGTCTACGGATCCAAGCCTTTTGTTTGCAGTCCTACCAATATTTTTCGGGAAACTCATTATAAAAGTATTTTCGTGCATCCACACAGGTAACATTTGTGTGGAAGAATTCAGTAAGCATTGTTTTTTACCTGGCCTGATCGTTGACAACATGTTGTAACTGTTCAGTTGTCGAAAACTGGACGGGTTGTCTGTTTGGTAGATGGATTTATAAACCAATAACAGAGGGTGATATATTATTGAGAGAGAATTTAAATATTCTCCATAAGGACTCTGGAGCACAAACCCAGCGTGCATTACTGAATTTGGAAATTTCATCGTCATTATCAGTTGGTGTAGTAGAAACAGTAACTGACACACGATCTGGTCCCTTGTACACGTACTTGTAAATATATTTTATGGATTTGATACTGGAACAAATTTCAACATTTATATGACAGTCATATTTCAAAAGTAAGTAGGGATTATAAGGAACTACCCAACGGTTGTCAACTGTATGTTCAACTGTTTGACAATGAGTTTGATTATCGAGACGTCTGTAAATTGGGTATGAGTCATTTCCTTGTAAAGTGATGGGAGCAAAAGGCTTGGGAAACCCTTTGTTACACATGCCGTTTTTCATACAAACGGCGGTAGGGTTGAACCGACCACATGGACGATGAATCATGTGTTTCATGACGGCAGTATACAAATCAGGTTCAACATCTTTGTTGGGAATTTCAGCTCTAACTATGGCATCGTATTCATCGGGGTTGCTAATTTTATCATTTTCAGCTAAAATAAGTAGAATATGTGAGTGTGGTAGGCCTCTTTTTTGAAATTCAATTACATGCACATGGGCGACGACCTTACCTAAAACGCCCTTGTCAAACAAATCATGTTTTAACTGTTCTAATTTAGCGCGAAAAACCCTGGTCGTTAAATCAGATCTGTCGGGTGGTTGTTGACCAGGAAGGAGTTCGTTAGTAATTTCTATCCATTTAGCATTACAGGTTACAGTAATAAATAAATCAGGCTTTCCATACCTCTGAACTACTGCCATTGCATCTTGGTACCGCTGGTGCATATCACGTGGACTACCAATGTGAGAGGAAGGAAGAATTTTACTCACACCAATATTATCTGAGTAGATGAGTTGTTGATTAGGTTATTAATAAAGGTTGTAGGAAGGTAGAAGTAAGTGGGTAGTATGATGTGGTGAGTGTGGAAAACTTACTTGCCAATGTCTCTCCCGTGGCGAGAGCATCTTGCAAACCTTGATATAGATCAGCTCTAATGGTATCTTGGTTGTTACGAAGAAATCGAAGATGCATGGTTCTATTTTCACAAACATGTCAAGTGCATATTGTTGAAAAAGGTGTCCACCGAGCAGAATAACTGAAACATGTGCTGGTCGAATCTAAGTAGGAAAAAATATGTTTAAATGCAACAATAGTAGGGAAATAATACGTAAAGGATAATAGTATGATGTGGAAAAAACTTATGTACTGACTGATTTATTTCTAATGGTCAGATAGTGGTATTTATGTTTAGAGCATAGGATGGTTGGGGGATTGAAAGCAAAGCTGGAGTTATTTTTATGGGACATGAAAATCTATTAGTATATGGATAACCAGTGGTGTAGCGTTTATACCTCCATAAGGTGGGAGTAGTAAGATGCACAACTGATGTGGTTGTTTCCATTATCGTGAACGTTCAAATCCCACCCATGGTCACCATACGGGAGTAGCAAAGGATACTGTAGTGGGTCATAAAATCCGGCTGTATCTGGAACCCGTTGAAGATTTCCACTTCTTGTTTCAATAATGATATCCCTACCACGCAAGTCACCTACTTCGTCTCCAACAACTATCGCAGCTACCTGTGATGCGGTTGGTAAGTCGTGAAGATGTCGGTTTACGGTAATCTCCTTTATTTTAATTCTATAGTTTTCAACATCTTCACGTTGCCCAAGTTGACGGAAGATGGATAGGTAAGGATTGTAGGTATCTAGAATATGTTGTAAGCGGTGAAGTACATCCGATCTCAATGTCTGATTATCAATTTGTCGATTTTGAATCTCATGGTCTGTGTCGTAGATGTAAAGTTGTAGATATCTCGGTCTGCTTTCAGCTGTCGGTAAAACACTTCCAATACGATGATATATGGAACCCTGGGCACGATAGGAATAAATTCCGGTCGTTGCATTTGCTAGGTTTTGATCTATATGGGCACCCATCGAAGTAAAAGAAAATGCATTATTGTAAGCTCTTATGTTTTTTCTGTAATGTGAACCAACTTCGCCTTGATCCATAAATAAGTTAGTTAGTTCTTGCGGAGCGGTGGGTAGGCAAATGCTAATACTTCCATTGGAGCAACAATTTTGCGACGTTTCAGCATATAATTTTTTGGCTTCACAAAATGAGCAGTATGTGGGTTGTGGCAGTAGGTGAGGACGAAGAGCAGTCGCTGCGGTAAAGTTTCGACCGCAGTTGTGAGTGGTGGGAAAAGGGGGCATAGGTTCGACAACTTGTTCCTGATCAACTGGTGCAGTTCCTGAAGATGGATTAGCAAATGTGAGAGAGATAAAACGCAAATTGGAAATGGAGGATGAAGGTGGGGCAGGAAAATAGGGAGAAAGTTATGGAAGTAATTAAAAAGGGAGGGTCGATGGTGCGTAAGACCATTGTGAAATAGGAAGTCCATCAAATACTGTGGTTAGTACGGAAATGGTAAAGTGAATTGTGAATTGATTTACTTTGTTAAGGATTGTAAAGAAGTATGTCGTTCATGTGAAGGAGGATTTTACTGGTAAGTTAGAACAGGTAAAAGTTCGGTTTTTTTTTAATAGGACGGCTGTAGGAACGGAGTGTACGTAGTAAGGGGAGAGTAAAAAACAGAAAATGGTAGGCAGGAGCAATACGTAAAGAAAGAGGTAATTGAAGAGCGGTGCATAAAAGAGTGAAGGTGGTACACATGTATGTAAAAGTGTAGTAGGTAAAAAAATGAGTTGACGAAAGTGAGTTAGTTAGTTTGTAACATAGTCAAAACTGTATGTGTGCAAAAATGTGGGTATTCAGAGCCAGTAACGAAAAGGAACGAAATTTTTGGAAGTCAAAGTTCAAAGCGAAGAGCTGTCGAAATATAGTGGTTTGGAACTGGAAACAGTCAACGCTGGATACACACATTTCCATATACACAGAGACATACGCATATATATATATGTGTGTGCAGAGTAAGTGTTATGTACAGATCAAATAAATATTTGATGGCGAAGGAACGGGGAACAAAGTGGACAGCAGTCCAAGCCGGAGTGGATGAAAATGTAAATGTATATGGAGAACTCCCTATATATGTGGATACACAGAACCACATATACATGTGTTTGGATATATATACGCGTATACATTTGTGTGTATATATATATATACATACATACATACATATATATATATATATGCTTGTGTGTGTGTATGTGAGGGCAGTGATATCAATTTTGTTTGTTGTTCCAATCAGGACGTAAATAAAGTTGTTTGACAGTGAAATCTTATGTTTCGCAGTCGACGGCATACGTCGCCACAGTCTATACTGGAGCTGTAATTTGCAGATTGAGAAATTAGTGGGGGAAAAAGAAGTGTATATGGTCCGTAATAAATTGTAGAAGTCACAGATGTATGCGAAAACTTATAATTGGTAGGAACATTCCAGACGTATGCAGGGTGTGTATGGGCTGAGGGTGAAGTAAAAATGGAGGGAAGGCAGACCCAGTAACGGTGTGGGAAAAGAGTTGTATAGAAAGCAAGATGGGAAAGAGTAAAACACATACTTGAAGTAGACGGTAGCTACAGTTCTGATGTTAGCAGTTGTTGTGAACGCCGTTGTCGTCTACGGTTAGCCAGCTGAACCTGTCTTGCATCGTCCGACAGTCGTTATCGTCGGGCTCGCTGTGCCAACCGACGGTATTCGCGCTGCTCAGAGTCCATCTGTTTGACAATCAGAGGTGGAAAATAATCAGTAAGTGAGGAAGTGCTGAGTAAACGGTGTAATAAGGCAAGGTAAACTGATTGTAAATGGAAAAAGTGGTGTTGTGGAACAGTGGAATACCTAGTTGAAGCAAGTTTGAAGAAGTGTGAACAAATGAAGGAGGATGCAGAGGTTAAGTAATGATGTTAGTTGTGTACGTAGCCAGTGAGGAGGGAAAAAAAGTTTGGATTTTTTGGAGTTTGAACGGAAAAAAAAAGAAATGTTCAACCTGGAATAAGTCAGTAGGGAGTAACTACTATTTTTTGTAATATGTGGGCTGAAAAATAGACAGTGCATAGGGACAGTTGAGAAGAGGGAAAAATAGCTGATTTTTAAAGCAAATTAACAGGAAAAGTGGTAGACAGTGGAATAAGTCAGGTAAAAAAGTTTAAAATGTACAGAAAGCTATTAAAAAATTAGTTTGCCAAAACAATTTGTCATTCTTAACAGAATAAAGCAAGGATTTTTGCATTGACAGTGTAAAGTAGTTTGCAAATACAGAAGAAATATGCATGCATGATGCTAATTAGGGTAGATATATGTGACAGTAAACAGGAAAAGTGAAAAAAAAGATATTTTGGATTTTGTATCGGTGAAATAGATAAAATGTCAAAGTGGAATAAGTCAGACTATAGGAACTGAAACATTTAAATATTTGTCAAAGGTCAGTTGGAAGGTGATGTACAGCTGAAAATCAGTAATCTGACAATCATAAATACTGCACAGTCTGCTAATTAGAACCCAAATGGTTCAACATTAGCAAAAAGTCATACTGTAGTGAATTCTTATGTATTTTTGTAGTATGGACGAAATTGAACTAAAAAATATGTATGTATACACTAATTTAAGTCCAAAGAAAAAGTCATTTTTTTTATTTTTCAATGGGTAATCAGCTATAAATCATGAAATAAATGTTAAACAGTTGAGATTTTAATGTAAGTACTGTCCAAATTAGTTCATGTTGACGTAGACAACTTGTTAAAAGTAGTGAAGTGACAAAAAATATAGAATAGCATTTCAGCTTGAATCGATAGACAAATTTGGTAAAATTAAAACCACCAAATAGATAAAATATCCAACACAACTAAATTAAAAGTACCCAAATGTATTTATTTAGTACGTAAATAAATAAAGGAAATGAAGCAAAGCAGTGAACATATATGGAAGTTGACAGAAAAAGTGAACATATCAGTACTTGTCATGCATCAAAAGTTTGCATGGCATTGTTGGCATAACATTATTCAGGTGTTAAACTGGATTAATTATTTTTTGGTCATATAGCATATTTTGCAGAACGATACGTAGGTAAGGTTGAAAAAAAGAGTACCTATTCAAAAGCAAGCAGATCAAGTGTGACAGAAGGCCGTGTGCCTGGCACGTCATGACCGGTTGAGCTAGCTCCACCACGCCGTCGACAGAGAGCCATTGAGCGGAGCGTGAAAATGAATTCGGGAACATTGGCCTATTATTCATCAAGAACATGCATTTATTAAACTAAGCATAATAATTTGTATGTATATCACAGTACAGAAAACAGTAAATAGGGGAGGTTGAAAAATAGTCCATATTGTAAATAAGTAAGCATAATAATTCTTGCATATTACTGAAACGAGCATAGTAAATAGCTACTATAAGCAACCAACATAACTTGATTGGGTTCATATCACATCTTACTACAATGAAAATCAACAAACATAGATTAACTTGTAATTCTCACCAAACCGAAATGAAAATAATAATTGTATAATTATATGAAATATAGTAAACTCAAATGAAAGTATTGCCCTATATAAAAATAATTAGTATTCAAAACTTCTTTTAAATAGTTAGAAAGTTATTTCATGGTACCTTAAAAATTTAAACTAAAAGTATTTTAGTATCTTACCGTATTGGAAAACTCCATCTAACCACCTATATAATAGCTAAGAATACTGTCAACCTTTCTAAATTAATATACATGCATAAAGTAAGTAATATGGTGTAATTATTCACTGTGAATGAAGCATTATACCTAGTTTCATGTTCATATACAGATGCATACATAAGTCTTTTTACATATGCAATTCATATTTATGCAAACACATATCAAGAACTTATTTTACATGACTTGATGGACATAAAATATTAAACCAAACTACCTACATAAGGAATTTTGCAAATACAAAACGTAATAAAAGTACATAAATCCATATAAATATTGAAATATGTCAGAGTCTACAAATCTAACATATAAATTGTTCCAAAAACTTACAATTTCATTGCATGCTCGTGCGAGGGGACCAATGTAAAACTAATGGTGGACACCATTTCCATAGGCGCTCACTGGATGATAGCATAAAGGAGGCACTGAAGAGAAGATTGCCAACGAATCTTGCTTGAATCGTCTATGAATTTGGTATTACTGAAATGCAATATAAAAGTGTAAATAATATCGATTTTGAATTAAAATTTGAAGGTGAAGATTATGATCAACTTAATGGATCTGATTTTGACAATGAAATCAAAAATTGTAAGTAAAAAAATGATTCACACATATTTAATAGATGATATTTTTTAGAACAAAATACCATTTACTTACCAAATATCCAGTTGAGATGCCAAGGAGAAGAAATTCGAGCATGTATCTATGATGGTTTTTTGAAGCTCTTTTATTTGCGAAGATATAAAGCAAATAGGGAAGAAGTTGGGTCGGTTTTCTGGCTCCAACTACTGCATGCAGGAAGAAAAAGTGGTTAGACGGATGTCAGCAATTTTTCTGATGGAAAGAGGTGTAAAAATAGAAACAGAGTCAGCCGGGTGATGAAGTAAACAAAAAGTGGACAGAATAACAGTGACAAAACCTTCTACTGTCATATTTTACAGTCGTAAAGAATCATAAATCCAAGCTCTGCACATCAAAAAACATAAAAATAAACAAAAGGCAAAGTAATGTCACAATGAACTTTCAGTTAAAAAACAGTATAGAACCCTGTGCTGCCATAGTTTGCAGTTGTAAAGTGTCATGGAGCCAAGCTTTGAACTTAAAAAAATCGTAAGAGTAAAATAATGCATAGTAATAACATCATGAACTTTTAGTGGGAAAACAATTTTGGAGAAAACCTACATATTCAGTTGTCAGTCGAAGGGGTGTAAACTATTTTGCAAATTGAAGTAGATGACGGTATCCTTTAAATAAACTCTAGATTATCATATTCATCCAATTTACGATATTATTTATGTTCTTTTATGTTCAGGAGGTGCGTAACAGTCTATAGTGTGATAACTGAGCAGTATGTGGTTCGAAGAAAGCATCAGAAAGTTGAGGAACGAATGAATCAGACAGTAGTTTATACTGTGGAAAAGGAGGAAATAGATAACAGCACATAGTACCTTTGATTTCGCACAGCAGTGCTCCTCTCCACAGGCGGTGGAATGGAAGAAAGCGGTGTGAATCATTCATGTACCTGCGAAATTAGCATATGCAGAATTAGGGCTGGAGACTAAACGATGTTATAAACTAAAAAGCAAAAATGAAATTTGAGATTGTATAGGAAGATTGATACTCTATATGAAAATGCAAGTAATTCATCAATATAATACAGACTTGTAACATAACATAAAATGTAGTCAACATGAAGTCAACTGACTACTTCAGACAGGGTAAAGATCATGCATTTAAATCCTTTACAACAGGAGCTGCACAAAATATAAAGCATAATTCATCGTAAAAGAAAGATCAAACTGATGGACCATATCCATATTAAAAAGAGAATCAAAAGACTTTTTTTATTTTTCTTTCATGCACCAACGTGCTCCTGATTAGAGCAGCAGCTGCTGCTGTTTCTTGCAACAGCATGTTTTTTCTAAACTATTTATAATCCTAGGAATGCTAGTCATAATGTAATTGTTAGTAACAGTTGATGTATTAACCATAAGCTTGAACTAATCTAATAACAATGTAAATAAAATAATATATGTTGGCACTTACGAAAACATAGAGTTTTAGTTGAACTTCATATCATACTAAATTAATAAATTATTATTAGACCAACCAATATAAGAATAATCCATTTCACAACGAAACTAAGAAGTTCATGACTTGACTGAAACATTTTACTTTCTGCAAATAACACATAGAAAAACAATCAAATAATAGTTTGTATGTCTTATATCAGAATTCGACACAAAAATAAGCAAAGTAGAAAACGATAGTATATTTCTATCACAATTGTTATGCACATTCAGTCAAATAGTTTGTATGCAAACATGTAAACGTGAACTGCTCAACCACTAATACACGACAAAAAAACTATATATCAGTAAATGGCATGCTAATTTACTGATTCTAGGCAACTATCGGGATATTTATATGTAGGGCCTTTACAGCAGAAAATGAAAGGGAAAAAAAAGGTGATGACCGCTCACCAGCATATTCTTGAAGCATAGAAGAAGCAAGCAATGCAATGTAAGGCTTCCAGCTTCAGCCCTGAAAAAGCTTAAAAGAGTTAAACAGCCAATGAGTACAAAGGTCACTGCTAACAGTCAATAACTGTTCTTAAATTTGTTGTTACATAGTGTATGCCCATATCGGACAGGAATAACTACATCGTGAAGAAAAGCGAGCATGGTTACACTTACCATGTTGCAGTAAGCCAGTAGTGGTATAGTTTAGAAATATGGTGTATGTCATATGTGTATAATTTTGTGCACAGTTAGTTACATCCAAATTGATAGGAACAAAATTTACAAAGAGAACAAAATTTACATTGTAATAATATCCCTTTCTGGAAACTATTTCTGCTGGAAACCAAGAGCCAGAAGGAACATCCCTTGTACTCTAAACTTCCACCTTGCTTCCTTTATTTGAAACTCAAATTTTCAAGCTTCTTTGATCTACAACTGTAGTAAAATAATATCAGTCAGTTAAACATGTTAATTAAGTACAAAGTCAAGCGTATAAGACTTTGTAATAATACTAATTTGACCGATCATCAAACAAAATATTTTTAGCTTAAGCAGAATGTCACATTTGGTCACAACATGAACTGCTCAACCACTAATACACGACTACAAACTATATATCAGTAAATGGCATGCTAATTTACTGATTATAGGCAACTATCGGGATATTTATATATAGGGCCTTTACAGCAGAAAATGAAAGGAAAAAAAAAGGTGATGACCGCTCACCAACATAATCTTGAAGCGTAGAACAAGCAAGCAATGCAATGCAAGGCTTCCAGCTTCAGCCCTGAAAAAGCTTAAAAGAGTTAAACATCCAATGGGTACAGAGGTCAGTGCTAACAGTCAATAACTGTTCTTAAATTTGTTGTTACATAATGTATGCCCATATCGGGCATGAATAACTACATCGTGAAGAAAAGCGAGCATGGTTACGCTGACCATGTTGCAGTAAGCCATTAATGATATAGTTTAGAAATATGGTGTGTGTCATATGTGTATAATTTTATGCACAGTCAGTTACATCCGAGTTGATAACAACAAAATTTACGAAGAGAACAAAGTTTACATTGTAATAATATCCCTTTCTGGAAACTATTTCTGCAGGAAACCAAGAGCCAGAAAGAACATCCCTTGTACTCTAAACTTCCACCTTGCTTCCTTTATTTGAAACTCAAATTTTCAAGCTTCTTTGATCTACAACAGTAGTAAAATAATATACAAAGTCAAGCGTATAAGACTTTGTAATAATACTAATTTGACCGATTATGAAACAAATTAAAAATTATGGATCTTACATTACTATAATTCTATCATCGCCCACAGTTGATGTTTGGCCTGTAGAAGCGGAGAAGTAGGGCAACGGAGATGGATCGAAACATCCGTAAATACTATCAAAGAAAAAAGCGCGTCGAACCGGTGAAGATGCAAACGACTCGTTGAACACGTGAGCAGACCACCATGGATGATATTTTACTTTGCCCCAAACCAAATCGCCTGTGTTGTATCCGTAAGTGTTGTTTGGGGAAGAAAGCCTTTCAGTTTGAAACCGAATCGACCCGAGTGAAATTGGAAGTACAGTTGGGAATAGCAGTCGGAGATTGAGGCGGGGAGGCGGCATCGGTTACCGTTGGACAGTTGGACAGTGTTTGTTGTATGTAGGTTGAAGAATTGATGTAGGGGGAGGGAGAGAGGAAAAGGTTAAGCAGGATGAGAATTTGGGGAGAATGCGGTTGAAAGGTTGTGGAAAACACGAAGAGGGGAAAGTGGGGGTAGGGGAGAAGTTGGAGGAATGGATGAGAACGGATAGGGTTGTGGGAATAAGAAGTGGGAGTGGGTAAGGACGAATTTGCCCTAGTCGGTAAGTTAAACTAATGGTTGTGGCCGTTGTAGGGGCAAGGGGCTGATGGGAAGTTGTAAAAAGCTTCACCAAGAGAGGGTATTTGTATTATTAGTAGATATATATATATATATAACAAATACAGGTATGTTACAATAGCGTTATCCTATACCCTGATCATAACTCTAGTTTTTAAGGATTATGTTTTCAAAAAACATTTTAAGTTAAAGTATTTCATAAACCATGCTCTGATACCAAGCAGTAACATCCCATATCTAGAGGCCCAAAACAAAGCACTACATATGTTATAGTCAACTATAGTATTAGCATCCAATGACTAAATATGGCTATGTTAATGGTATCAATAATATCAGAAGCATTTGAATATTAAACAAAACACATAATTCAAAACAACTTTTACTTCATTATATTTCAAAATTAAATTGTTGCACATTCACTATACATAATTCCAAGTCGTTCCCAAGCACAGATCAAATATAATTATTACAAAGTATGCCAAGAGTGCTATATGAAGAAAACCCTTTGGTTGATCGGAGTCATATGGTCATAACAGACCTAATACAAAACAACACAGCGGAAAATTCATCAAAACATAACAAGAACTACAACTCCTAAATAGCTACCTGTTTGCCTCTTATATGCTTTTGATAGCTTATTCATCATCCTATTAAAACTCAAAAAAGGCCTTAATCCCTTAGTCTACTCAAATTAATCTTGAGCACCCGAGTGTTTATGGGAAAAACATAAACATCAAGTCAGACATATTTCCTGGTGTGAAGAATAATATACATCCGGGTTTAATTATGTTAAGTGAGACCACGACGCTTAGTGGAATGGATTTCCCCTCATTAACATCTTCTTAAAATATATCTTTTGAAAAACCTTTCATAAAACCATATGTTATGCTCTTGCATCCACAATGATTAAAACATATATTTATAAAACATTGTGGTGATATGCATACTTGAAAATAACCAGGATTTCCCCATCCCTAATTAGAGTTTAATTATATCAAAGAGGAACAACCTATTCCCCATTCATTTTGTTTAAGTTGATGGAGACTATCTATCTCACATCACATAGTTTTTCCAGGATGACTATGAACCTTTCAATTTGCCATTTGATTCATGCTATCCCCATGAATCTATTAGTATCATGTTAGCCCCACGATTCTATTTGTATTTTCAACCTGAATTATGCTAGCCCTATGAATCTATTTGTATCATGTTAGCCCTATGATTCTATTTGACAATACTCCATCAAAAGCTTTTCTTTTGACCCCATTAATATCATTTAATAAACAAATCCTTTCGAAAGTATTAACTTTTCTTAAACAAAACCTTTCAAAAATTTTCTGGGTTCAATTTAAAATAAGTGAAACCCTTCTTTTAAAACCTTTCGATGGCACTAGAAACAACCTTCAGGCTTTGTCCAAAGCTCTACGTCGAAAGCCTCTAAAACATAGCATTTAAAACAATAGGCCTCTACCTTTAAAATTCCTTCGAAAGCTCAGGGTTATACTTCAATTATAAAAAAAATTAGATCACCTAAGTCGAAAGCTTCCTCTCGAAAGCAATGGGAGATGTGGCTGATTTTAAAACAAATAAACCTTTCGAAATAAGCCAAATTAAACCTTTCGACCTTGTCGGAAGGTTCAAAATAAAACTTTTATATAAAGTAGCAGTAACCTTTCGACTTTGTCGGAAGATTTCAAAACTATGTCAAAAGTTTTAAAACCATTCGTTTAAACATTTTGACCTGGTCGAAAGCAACCAAATCAAAAGCTCTAATTCGAACGCAATGCAAGTGAAAGCTTTTGGTTTATAAAACAGCATACCCCGACCTCTTTGACCATCACCCTTCTACTAAGAACCCTTCAACTTCGTACAATTCATTATGTACTAAGTTACTTGATACCATATGCTTTGGATTGACCTTGTCGAAAGCTTTGAACCCCTCGATCTTGTCGGAAAGTCCGGGTCGAAAGGTTTGTTGTCGTAATAGGCTGAAACATGTTAAAAGTATGATTTCTTTGTTTTTACTTCAAAAGGATAACTTTCCAACTAATCTACCTTTATTTGTCAAATTCTCATTGTAAATAAGAAATGTGCTGCTACTATTTTCAAAATTAAATAATAATTTTATTTTATAAAATGCCCCTTCTACATAATTAATTATATAAAACATTAAGTCTGATAACTTAAATAATTTTATATATATTCATAAAAACAATTAGAAAAATTCTTGAAAAATCCTAGAAAATCTATTTTAATATGTTGCCTAACATATTAAAATTCAACCCCAAATAATAATTATTTTAACCGTAAATAAATTATGATCCAATAAGCAATTTCCTTCACCGGAAAATTAATATAAAATCCATCGTAATTCGAAATTTTTTGAAAATTGAAAACATATCTCTAAAATATCATTACTGAGCTATAATTAAATTTTCAAGGCATTTTAATGTCATTTAGTAGGGTTTTCATATCAAACATATCATTAAAAACATATATGAACATGCATAATTCACCATCAAATGTATATAACTTTAAATCATCAAAGCACAACTTATACTTGCAAAAATATTTCAGATCTTATTCTTTAAACCAAAAACTAAAAGAAAATGGGATGTAGTTATCATTCACCTTAGCTTTGAGATTATGGATGTGAGATTTGATTGTTGAATTAGTTGATTATCCTCCTCCTTCTTAAATCCTCGCTTTAGTCTTCTCTTGAGAACAATAATTGTGCCCGACCATACCAAATTATAGTTTGAATGAAATGAAAATGAACGTGAGTTTCATTCCTATGGATTTAAGGTATAAGCCCTTCGTATTTCCCATTTTCCCCTTATTATTTCCTAACACCATTGTTTAGGTTATCTTAGTTTAATTAACACACTAACAGACAATAACATGGCATGGCTACCTTAGCTATAGCAAATCTTCACCTATAAATCTCTACATTGTTCTATTTAATTTAACCAATTAAATATCCTAAATAATGTTATAAAAATATAGGGTGTTATACTAAGCTTTCGACTTAGATGTTTTACCTTTCTTTTCTGATTGAAGTATGACCCAAAGCTTTCAAAACAGAGCTTTCGACTAAATCTGAAGATAACATCCAATGAAGTTAAAAGGTTTTAAAAAGAAGATTTTCCACATGTTTTAAATTTAACCCATTATGCTTTCGAAAGTTTTATGTTTAAAAAGTTGAATATTTTCGAATGGTTTGTTTCCCAATTGTCTCAAAAGGTTTGATTCCAATGCTTTCGAAAGGTTTACTTACAAATGGTTTGAAAGTTAGGCTTCCACTCTTACTTAATGATACTTCAAATAAGTCGAAAGGTTTCGAAGGAAGGGCTTTAAAGTATTATAAAGGTTGGAACCCTTTGTTCTAAAAGTTTATGGTTTATGCTTTCGAAGGGGTTAAAAGGTTTCTTTCGGAAGGGTGGAAAGCAATGTTTTTGAAGGGGCTACTTTCAAAGGGGTTGAAAATTTGTTTTCTTTTAACCTTATAAAATAAATTTTGCTTAATCTTGGGGATACCGGGGTAGGCTTAATGAGTCCAGTAATAGTTCGGGATCAACATATAGGTTTTGACAATTATTGGGGATACTAATGTAAATTATAAATTGATATAACCTAAATTAGGGATACTAATGGCAATAGGTTAATCATGTGGATAGCATGAGATAATTAGATTCATGTGGGTAGCATGAGTAAAATTGTCAAGTGATGGGTTCATAGTTATCCTAGGAAAACTATGTGATGTATGATGGATAGTACACATCATGTTGGAGATGGATATTCTCCATATGATTGAAGAAGGGTTCATAGTAATCTTTGGAAAACTATGGGATGGTGGATGGATAGTCAACACCATATTGGGGATGGATAGTTTCCATATGTTTGATGAATGGTTTATAGGCATCCTAGGAAAACTATGAGATGTGAGATGGATAGACCTCATCCACTTAAGAAAAATGGAAATCAGATGGCTAGTCCCTCTTTGAGGCAAATTAAAATCTAACAGGGAATGGGGAAATCCTAAATGTTTGTTAGTATGCATAACATCATAACATTTTAAAAATGTATTATTTTAACCATTGTGGATGCAAGAGTACAGAATATGGCTTTATAAGAAGTTTTAGGATACTTGTCAGAGGAAAACCCGTTCCGCTAACCGACGTGGTCTCACTAGATGTCTAAAAAGGATTGACATGTTAGATTATTTTTCATACTGGGCTTTATGTCTGACTCAAAGTTTTTGTTTTCCCCTTAAACTCTTGGATACTCAACTGATTTTGAGTAGTTTGAGATGTAAGGTTTTTTGGTTTCTTCTTAGACAAAGAAAGCTTCTAGAGGCCTGTAGGAGGTAGATAATTAATTAGAGTTATCCTTTCCACTTTGTGTTTTGTTTGTAAAGGCATATTTATTAGCCTTACTATATACTGTGATCTACCATGGGGGCATCTTCATATGTTGCTCTTGGCATACTTGTAATAATTATATTTTGCTAAACATGGTTAATGTACTTGGGATTATGTGATGAACATGAAATATTTTAATTTGAATGGGGAAATATGTTTTTGAATTCATAATTTTTTTACATATTTCTATGATCTTTGTATCAATGAATCTAACACTGATCTATTTAATCATCGAAGATTAATAACTGTGATGACTACAGCATTCGTAGCCGTTACTTTTGGGCCTTCAAGTAAAGGGAGGCTACATGGGACCTTACAACCTTAGGCTCTTCACGCTATCGTACGGTCAACCTTTCTTCTTTCATGAGTTTCCAATGAGTGCAACCTTTTGACCTGATCGAAAGGGTTTCAATAAATCTTCTACTACCGCTGGAAATCGGGCTTCTCTCTCTTTCCTTGTTTTATTTCAACTTTGTCGAAAAGTGCTGCTGGATAGCTTTCGATCTAGTCGAAAAGTCTATCAATGCACTTCAGTCTTGATTGTTGTTGTGCCGTAAAATTGACTTCGGCGCCACCCTTTATTGCTATCGAAACATGTCTCCTTTTGGCTTCAAATGAGTCAAAACACCCAAATGGCTTTGTTGTAAATGGTTTCCTTCGAAAGCTTCTGCCCTAACTAATTCAAAACCTTATGCCTTTATGGTAATTTTCGTATAGCTTTTCTTTCATAAGTGAGAGTGGCTTAACCATTTTGAAAGGCTTCATATGTTTTCGAAAGGGACGAATTGGTTAAATACATCTTTAGTGGAAGTGAATGAAGGTGAAACCAAGATGTTACGAATGGTTTGGCACAAAATGTAGAGTGTCTGGTATCCATTTCCTTCAAGAGGTGTCTTTTTAAGTACTTTGGATGATGTTGACATGTTTGCTGCTGCCTTCGAAAGGTAGCCTTTGACCTTGTCAAAAGGTCTCTAATGACACTATTGAGACGTCCTTTTAACCTTCTTGAAAGGAACTGCTAGCGTGCTTTTTGGTCTTTATCAAAGCTTTCACCCCATCTTTTATAATTTTTCTCCTGTGAATATTTTATGGATAACCTAAGTATTCGATCTTGATATAGAATTAGGTTAGGAATAGGTGGTGTTGAATGTGAAACAGAGTCGAAGGTTTAAGCCCTCCTTCCCCTCCTTCCAACGCCAAAAATATTAACAAGAAATCTTGCTAACACCCCAATATGGATTTAAGGGATAAGGTTAATCCTTTTTTGTTTTCCTTAGGTAAATAGAGAATAGTGGAATGTGTACGTCCGCTTTAGTTCCTCTATCGAATAGATTGCCTTAGTGAGAACTTATTCAGATCGACCTTTTGATCTAGTTGAAATGGCTAAATCCTTTACTTAATAGCCTCTCGAGCTTGTTGAGATGATATGGATGTCCCTTCGAAAGCCATCCTTTCGAAGCGGTTGCAGATCACTAAAAGATATCACCGAGGATCAGAGATTAAGAGTTGATTTTGGGTGTTTCAACTTTGTCGAAAGCTAGGGTGATTGGTGGTTAAGACTTGAATCAAGAATCTAGAAATGAGGTTTCGACCCTGTCGAAAGCAGTATACTTGAGTGTCTTGGTTAGGATCGGGAATTAAAGGTCAAAATGAATTGGTATAAGGTTTCAACCTTGTCGAAAGTAGGATTCTCACGAAAGATGGTTCGAAATCTATATCTAGTATTACTTGAGAGCACAGGGATTTCGACTTAGTCAGAAGAAATTTTTCGATACAACCGACACCTATAACACAAGGTTAGACCAGATAAAAGCTTGAGAAAAAATTAAGTAATTAGAAATATTGAAGACTTCCCTTTTTCAATTCAAAGAAGATTTTATTCATAATTTTACGTAATTCGGTTTACAAATTAGGGCTTTACAACTCTTAGAATAAAGAAAGTACAAGTTTAAAATGATTGAATTTGGATCTCCAAAACAAGGCCACTTGGGTCTTGCTTATAGATGCGGGTCACTACCTCTCGACCCTAATACTTTCGACCAAGTCGAAAGTGGCTGCCGTATTGACTCTAAAATGCTTCCACCTTTATCGAAAGGAATTGTTGCGGCTTTCTTCCCTATGTTGCTTTGTAGGAGCTTTCGACTATACTAATAGGCTATGTCTTGTGGTTTCGAAGATGTTGAGGTCTTGATGGCCACAATGTTGTTTGTTGCTTCTAAACTCTTTCCTGTGACTTGATGCGGAACTTTCAAAAAGGTTGTTCAGGCCGATACACGCTATCGAGTGGTTTGAGTGAAGGCGAAACATTTGGTTTTGAATGGTTTTGCAAATATTTGAAGGGTTGTCCTTCATTGTCTTCGAAAGGTGTTGCTTTGACTTATTCGAAAGGTTTTCATGCATATGGAATCTCCTACTTCAAAAGGTTGTCAATGAAGGCAAAATGGTGCTATCAACTCCTTCGACCCCTTCGAAAGATTTTGAAGCTTTTGGACTTTGGCAGTAGCATCTTTTTGACTCTTTTGAGATGTTTAGCTGTAACCTTTTCTCTTGTTCTTCTTCGCCTTCTGCTCAAACTGGTTTTGACTTAATTGAAAGGAATTTTAGTTAGTAGATCCAGCTAAGATCAAAGTAGTGAATAGTTGGAACAGACTAGAAACAGTGACTAAGATAAGAAGTTTTCTTGGATTAGCTGGTTACTATAGGAGATTTGTTAAGGATTTTTTGAGAATAGCAGCGTCGATGACTAAGCTAACTTGGAACTGTTGACAAAAAATTTTGTTAGCACCTTAAAAATATGTTAAGGAACGAGGTTTTTCCCTTTGGTAGGTGGTGATGAGTGGATTGTTTAAATCCTTTTTGAAATTCCTTTCAAATAGACTGCTATAGTAGAGAGTTTCTCAAGTTGACCTTTTGACTCAGTCGAAACGATAGTTTCCTTACTTAACGACCTTTCGACCCTATTGAAATAGTGTGGATCTTCCCTCGAACGCTCTCCTTTCGATTTAATTGAGATGCCCTATATAAGTTTTTCCTTGGTTGGTTTTGATTTAGTCAAAGGCTTTTGTTGCCATGTTAGAACTTTATCCAATAATCTAAGATAGAGGTTTCGACCCTATCGAAAGCATTTCCGATTAGATGTTAAAACTTGGTCTAGGAATCCGAAGATGGGGTTTTGATCTTGTCGAAAGCTTGATCTTTTGGTACTTGTATTAGGTTAGGCTTTCTAAGGCTTAAATAGCTGGGAGTTAGTTTTCGACCTTGTCGAAAACTAGGTCCTTAGGTTCCTTGTGTCAATCCAAGGTTTAAATGGATTATGGTTAGGCTTTGACCATGTCGAAAGCAGTGGCACAGGGGAAGGTAGCTTGAAGCATTTAAATGAAGTTATTTGAATATATCAGGTTTTGACTATGTCGGAAGGGTCCTTTTGATATAGGCGACACCTGAAACACAAGGTTAAACCTCACAAAAGCTTTTAAAATGGTAAAGTAATATGAAAAATATAAGACTTCCCTTTCACAAGCTAAAGAAAACTTTATTACTCAAAGTCCCCAAATCAATTTAGAAATTAAGGTTTACAACTCTATTGATTTGGAATATACAAGTTTAGAATGAATGGATTCGGTTCCCCAAAACATGACCTCGTGGTTCTTATTTATAGATGCAGATTGCCATCTTTCGACCCTAATGCTCTCGACTAGCTCGAAAGGTGTCTGCCAAAATAACTGTAGCATGCTTTCGCCTTTGTCGAAAGGAATGACTGCACTTCTCTTCTTTTTGTTGTCTCGTATAAGCTTTTTACCCTGTCGATAGGCTTCGTTAAGTGGTTTCGATGATGTTGAGGTGTCATTGGTTTCAACACTATTGGTTGCTTTTAAATTCTTGTTTGTGACTAGATGCAGAACTCTATAGAGAATAGTGGCCCATGCTGGTTCAAAAGGCTTGGTATAGCTTTCGAAGGTTTGTTCAAGCTAATACATGCCTTTGTGTGATTTGAATGAAGGCAAAACCTTTGGTTTCGAAAGGTTTGGTGCCTATACAAAGAGCTATTCTTCATTGTCTTCGAAAGATGTTGCTTTGACTAATTCAAAAGGTCCTCATGCATATGGAATTACTTAGTCGAAAGGTGCTTACCGATGGCAAAACGTCGCTTTTGACTCCTTCGAATCCTTCGAAAGGTTAGAACCATCGGGATCTTGATTGTAACATCCTTTTGACTCATTCAAAAGGTCTATTTGGAGCTCTTTCCTCTTGTTCTTTTCTGTTCTATGCTCAAGTAGGTTTCGACATAGTTGAAAGTGGATTTTTGGTAGTAACATTTGCACCCCTTGTGAAGGGATGTTTTTGACTTTCCAAGTCATCTATGTTGAAACTTAAATGTTTCCTACCTCTTGCTCTTCCCACGTGAATCTGGGCCGTCTATTTAAATTTGATCTAATGGCTCGCCGCCTTCATTGTCTTTTCTTATAAGATATGCTTTCTTACTTCTTCCTTACTATCCCGCAATCAAACTTCAAGCTCAAGTAAAGAATTCTAAATCTTCAAATCTTCTTTCTACTTCCTCAAATCAAAGGAGAAAACAGATCTTATAGTAAGTTAAACTTATGTTTGCTCTTCATATCTTTCCTTCTTTTGTTTAATGATGAATCTAAAAATGAAAATCTTCTATGAATCTCACAACCAAGATTCTAGACTTTTTTAGTTTCAATTTTCTTAGAATTCTTTCGAATTTGTATTTAATTAGAAGTATGTTCGTTCGATTTTATAGTTTAATTATTACTACTCTCCTTTCTGTTGTTATCGTGTTAAACCCAATTCTAAATTCTTATGATTAGTGCTACCCTTTTAGTGACTTTGAAATTTTATTTTAAAACTTTTGAAATTGAAAATGGTTTATTCATGTTGAGATCCATTTTCTTAACGGGTTTCATTTATTTGTTTAATAAATTTTTTGAAATCCTGGATTTGCAGTCGGGTTTGGGGAAGGCTAAAGCTTCTGTTTTCTTCGCCCAAAGGTTTCGAGTTGTACGGACGAAAAATTGGCACCACAAATTCACCTTTCTACCTCTTCGAAAGGGATTAAGGTTGCAACATTGGTTTTTCTTTCTTAGCTCCTTTCAATGGGTCAAAAGGGGTTGTAGCGTGCATTTGATCAACCTTGTCGAAGGGTTGTATATTGAAGTGGAATACAGTCACCGACCTCGAAAGCAAATGTTTTGACTTAATCGAAACCTTTTATGCCGACTGAAATCCCTTATCTTAGTATGCTTTCGAAACCATAACGCCGCTTTGACCCTTTCGATACCTTTTGTATCTAATGAGTCGAAACCCTCTAAAATCATATTACCCCAGCATTATATTAATGTTTAAGTATTCATGATTTTAACTTTGGACCTTTTGACTTAGTGATATGCATGCAAATATGCATATTTTTACTACCATATTTAATCTATTTAAATTAAATAAATGATCATATTGGGTATTTTAACATGTTTAAGCCAAAATTCAAATTATTTTTAAATTGTTGTATATTCATCTTTATATAGGGGTAAAATGGGCATTTTTGTGCATATATTAATTTGACAAAATTTAATTGAAAATTTCTATATTATTTTGTAGGAATTTGGCTTTACATACAAGTGGTTTCATGAAGATATGTGCATGTACAAGAGTGAAGATAAGCAAATCAAGATGAAAAGAATTCATTTCATGAACATGGAGGACCTCAC
The DNA here is from genome assembly GCA_030737815.1 of Allium fistulosum. Classification (NCBI taxonomy): domain Eukaryota; kingdom Viridiplantae; phylum Streptophyta; class Magnoliopsida; order Asparagales; family Amaryllidaceae; genus Allium; species Allium fistulosum. Next base: position 35,909,350 of record JASFAW010000010.1, on the reverse strand, counting down.
CTATCCCACTTACCATAATATACACTTAGGAGCTAATGCACATGTAATGGAAATTAAAGCTACATGTACATTTAAGTGGGAGATTAAGACATGTTGATGATTACTTGGTGGCCACACTACCTCAAGCGCAAATTGGGTAGTTCCCAAAAAATGGATTAGGGTTTTAAAACATGTATAAGTACCCTATATGTTCATGTAACTCTCTCTTCTTTAGTCTCTTTTAGGCTATCTTCTCTTAGTTAGTTTAGATCAAAAATAAAATGAGAGCTCTCTTTCTTTTCATGGCTACATAGCCATTTTTACTTCACGTAATTTTTTTTACGTAATGTAATACATGCCATTTTCTTTTACATGCTTCTCTTCTTATGTTAGTAGTGTAGTTTAGTTTTCATGCAAGTAGATTAGTGTTTATTTTTTGTTAATTAGTTTTTTTTTCATTTTTCTCTCTTTTTCCTCTTGTTTGTTTCATGTTGTTTTCTACGTTTGTTGATTTGATAACAAATATGAGAGTCCAATCCTTTCAATTTAGGAGTAATGAAGCTCTCTAGTATGTATATGCAACATTTTGATGTTTTTGTTCACTTTTAGTGCTTAATGGAAACATTTGAAGTGGTTCAATGTTGTTACTTAGCTTTAAATTTGATAGTCTATACTGTTGACACCAAATAGGCTATGCTTAAATAAACGAAACACAAATTGTCTCTTCATCTAAATATGATTATGACAAAGAAGTGAACGTTGAAATTAAAATTTGATGGCCTATATTTCTAAACAGCAGTTAATAGGCCATGTTTAAAATAGATTTTTCTTTCAGCTTTGTTGTCATATTTCATGAGAATTAAATGTGTATTAGTGATTGTGATATAGTTTGATGGTTTATATTGGGCTAATTAATAACACGAATATACCATACTTATGATAAGCACATCAAATAATTACACTAATGACAGGAAAAAAGAGATCATAACTTCATTTGTTGATTTATGTGATCTAGAGAGTGGAAATTAACTCTAAATTGTCATTTAACTCTCATATTTTTATCATTTCTTTTTGTTAGTTTGTTATTTTTCTCCTTTTCTAGCTTAATGCTCTATTCAACTTTGGTTTAATTTGATTACATAGAAATTTAAAATCTAACAATTCCCTACGGATCGACCCGAACTCTCCACATACTTCAATAGTACGCCGTGCGCTTGCGGTAAATTTTATTTTAAATTTTTTGACGATTTTCTAAACAAATAGAAAATTCGTCGTTAAATAAGCTTTTGGCGACGTTATCGTGGAATAGTTTTGATTTAATTTACCATTCTTCGGATTATTTGTTGTTTGATTTTTATTGTGTGTTTGTTTGTGTGTTGAGTGCTCTTAAAAAATATTATATAGTGTGTTTGTGTGATTTTTTTTTGCAATTTGTTTGTGTGCATGTTATTATAGTCTTTCTATTTTCATTTACATTCTATTTAAAAATAGATATACAATTTAAAAAAAAATTGCATTCTAGTTACATTTTTACATTTACAATTTTCTTTTCATTGAGCTGGAGCCTTGGCGCAACGGTTAGATCATCCTCATGGTGATCTGGACGCCTAGGTTCGAGTCCCGAAAACAACCTCTTCGCAATGCGAGGGAAAGGTTGCGTACATTATCGACCACCCCAGAGCCCGCTATCGTGCGCGAGCCTCGTGCACTGGGTTCCACCTTACAATTTTAATTTCCTTCTCTTTTTTATATTTGCTTTTAAAGAAAAACTAACTCGGTTCATCCACAGTTGCTCTGCCTTTGCCCAATCTGCAAACTGTCAACCCAAAATCTGCCTCTACATTCAATCACCACTGCCTCTCCCCTTTACCTCCCACTGCTGTACTTGAAACCACTGCCCGCGCATACAACTAATGCCTCATCAAACTGCAGTAGTTCACTTCTAAATCATTCATCCCACTACAGCTAAACTGTAGCTGCAACAACCACAATTTAACAACTACCCAACAAAACACTTTCTGCCCCACTCGAACTCCTCAAATAGTTAGCTACTTCTGCCTGCACTACGATCAAACCAAACAACCACCAACACATCCACAGTAGTGTGCATATGTTACATCCAACCGGCACACCCGTGTGCACATATCACATACAAACTTCGCATCATTTCAGCATACCCAAGCCATTGTACAAACTTGCTACCCCTTCCTCGACCAATTCCCCTACCACATCAGCTCCACCATCTTGACCACACTGCCTTTCCACTTCACAGCACACAACATTTGAACCATCAAAATTGACCAAACCAGACCAGGTAGTTGCTGCCTGAACCACACAGCATCGAACCATAATCTAATAAACTACATCCATACTTTCCACTTCAAAACTGACATAACCACTATCATAACAGCACCTTTCAACCACCATATGTCACCACAGCGACCACCATATACCACTGTTGCACTGTCTCTCCACCTGCTGTCCAGTTATCACAAAACCATTCTGTTGTGACTGCTCCACTTTCACATCGTCTCTCCTCTTGCTTACTGCACTCTAAAAAAACTGCAAACAATTCCCTCACCCCTTCATTTCTGCCCTACTCGACAACAGCACCATCTCTCCTCGAACCACTGTCAACAACAGTGCACAACTCCTTTAACCCCATATCTCCTTATCTCTACTGCTTTCATCCTTCAAAATCAAACAAAACTCAATATCTCCCCTGCTTTCATTAATTTTCAGTTCACTGATACTTCAACACATACGACCCTCCACCACAAAAGACTGCAAACCTCCTCATCACTATAGTTATAAACAAACCAGAGATCACAACATATAGAAAACTGACCCCATAGCATAGAGTACACATCCTCTTATTGCTTCACCTACTGACCACATAACAAACTACGGTCTGACATATTCAAATTAACGGTCGACCACTATAACATCCTTCTATACAGACCACCATACCATCCTTCCATACCACTCGCAAATTTCCACCAAGACCTAATCGCCTTGCCTTCCACCAAAACAAAGCACTGCGACCACGGCTCTTGCCTATTGCATACTGCCCGAACCACCTCTAAGATTCACATATCCCCCTACTAATTTCCCCAAATTTTCCCTGCAAATCGAACCCAATCGCACTTTAAACCCAAAATGGCTTCATCCACATCACCACCTGAGACACCTAGCTCCATTCGCAACCAACTCCAATTGGCGACCTTTTTTTCCTTTCCTTTTCTTATTTTTTGATTTTGCAGTTGCTTCTTTTTAAAAGGGGAAAGTCACTTTTCTCATGTTTTAATAGAGAAAAGGAAATTAAGGGTTAGGGTAGCGGGCTTTGTGGCTATAGGGCTAAGTGGAATTAAAAAAAAGAGTTGGTTTTCTTTTGTTGGTTCAAAAAATAAAAATTGTATATATATAAAAAAAATTCAAATTTTATTTTCCCTTTTTTTCGCTTTCCTTTCATAATATATATATATATATATATATATATATATATATATATATATATATATATATATATATATCGTTTCAACTTTTCAAGTTGCAAAAGCAAAAAATCAGAAGAAGAAGAATTGCTTGCTTGCTTATATATAAAAATTTACTGCATTAAAATAATTACTAATAATTCTGCATGCTCTGGTATCGTGCTCTTATCACTAGTTTGAATTTGCTTTGCACCATTGGTTACATTCATTTTCATTTATATATAAAAAATTTTGAAAAACAAAAAAAAAATTGAAATAAAAAAATTAGTCATAGTTGCATTGTTAATTCATGTTTGATTTCAGTTTTGCATTTCATCTTTAGAACTTGACTAATAATAACGGTTAAACATCGATAACACTTAATTGTGTATTGATAAGTTGTCCTCTTTCGACAATTTGATTTCTTGGTGCTTAGGCTATGGTAGAGCAGTAATCATTTATAAATATTACGGTGATTCATAAATATTATAGTGGTCATTTGTCTAAAGGTACTTAAACCTTCGGGTTCATTGCTATGGTGATTTGTGGTGCACCGATAACTCTTGCCCGTTACCTGGTTGAGAACTATCTTGTTGAATTAAGACAAAGTGCGATTATACAATTTTGGGTTAGAAGCAAATAATTTTTTTAATTAAGTCTCTTGCAATCATTTAGTTGCACTAGTACATGCATATTTTTTAACAAAAACAAAAAATTTCAAAACCCAAAACTAAAATAATTGTAAATATTCCTTCAGTTTTGTTTTTAAATCCTTTCTTTTGAATTTTTTAATCAAAAAAAAACTTTTACTTAGTTTTTTTAAAAAAACCAAAAATCAAAAAATAAAATGAAAATCATTCAAAAACAAAATAAATTAAAAAATCCAAAAAACCAACAAAAATCAAAATTGTCCTTTTGAAAATAAATTCCCTTTAGTAAATAGTTTTCCTTTGTAAAAAAATCCAAAAAAAGAAAAAGAAAAAAAATCTCTAAAATGCCTCAACTTCCCTACTCGCATGAATTTTACAATAGTTTTGAAAATCAATATAATCCATACGATTTCACTCCAAATTCATATGGATATTTAAACACCAACTATTGTTTAAACGATTCAAATTTTGAACCATAAAATTTTCAAAATGATGACCAATCCTCAAATTTTTAAAATAGCATTTCATCCTTAGCTGAACTCTCTACACAACAAAATTAAAGTATAAATGATATGTGTAACTCATATTTGTGCAACGGTTCAGGTTATAGTTTTCAAAATAATCAAAATTTGAATTCTCTTCAAAATTCAAATGATTTCGAGTATAACCATGCTAATTCAATTTCGAGCTTCAAAATGAATTTCAAAATCAAGACGAAAATGTGAACCAATTTTCAAATAATTTTGGCAATGGGAATAATCTCGACTACGATGCAAGTGATAATTTTTATTCTCAACCAGTTCAAACTGAAAATTTTCAAGATAATAATTATAAATTTGACTTTGTTGAGCAAATGAACGAAATATACAATGATCACACAGATTTTGTGTTTGAAACATATATGAAACAACATGAACAACAAAATCAAACCCCGACGTGTGACGAGTCAACTAATAATCCACCTTTTACCTAAACAACGATTTTCGAACAATAACTTTTGAAATTGAAAATGACAATCTTAACGAAGTAGTTGAAAATTTGGCAATTGAGTTGGATTTCAATTCTTTTGAGGGTGAGAAACTTGATTTAAATTTCGATCTTCCTTTTTTCCACTACAACAAAAATACTCTATTACAACGTACCTTTTACAACGGGAAATTGATGCCCGTTGTAATAGTAGACTACTACAACGGTCAGTCCAGACCCATTGTAATAGATTTCTTATATAACGTTTTTTTTACAACGGGCAATCTTTGCCCGTTGTAATAGATTCCTATTACAACGGTCATTTTATGCCCGTTGTAATAGATGTTAATTTTACAACGTCCATACAATGCCCATTGTAATAGAGGTGCCAATTTTACAACGGGCTAAAACTGCCCGTTGTAATAGGTGCCAATTTTACAACGGGCTTAATATGCCCGTTGTAATAGGCAACCCTAATTTTTACACCACGACACCCCAAAGAAAAATTACAGAGGTCGGCCCTCTTTTCTTCTTTTCCATGAAGCAATACTCTCGTTCCTCTTCTCCTCTTTTCTTTTCTCGAAAAATTAGGGCTTTCGAATTTGTTGAAGCCGCGAATTATATAGGGTTATTAATCTTCTTCAGCCGCGAAAAATTAGGGCTTTCGAAAAATTTGTTTTAGCAGCATAAAAGGCCAGAGCATCCTCTTCAGTGTGAAAATTTTGTTGCAATGAATTGAACCATTTCTGTGTTTATAGGTATTTTTCCTAATGCGCCCAAGTATGTTTGCAACCTTCCGAAACTTGGAAGTGGGATAGGTTGGGCTGTGTGAAATGAACATCCTGATGGCTCCTTGCTTAGTTTAGACTGCTGTACAAATCTTAGAAATATGAATATTTATATATTACATTCATGGCTTCATTGGTGTATTCGTTTTCTTAATTATATTTATTATGGTGGAAGATTCTTGAACCATCTCATAGTTTTGGTGTCATATTATATTTACACCCAGGTCATGAATTAATCAACTTACTATTGTATTATATTGATTTTATAAACAGTACTGAAGACATTGATTTAGAGTTGTGACAAATATTTAGTTGGCATCAGTTGCCATTTTAATTATATGAAAGTATGTATCTATTATATTTATTTCCTATTATAGTAGCTTAACCAATTGTTTAGATATTTAGAGAAATATTCCTCAATGTGGATAAGGCTACCATGAACTTGTTGAATCAAGTTGAACCGCATGTCTTTTATAGGTATTTACCAATTTTCAGAGTGTTTATGCATATAGCTGCAAAATAAATTATTACAACCCGTTATGTTTAAAATTTTGCAAGTGTGATAGGTTGAGCTACAAAATAAATTATTACACCTAAGTGGGTAGTTATGTGATTACTCGGCTGCACTTTATACATTGCTTATCATTGTATGTTATGATCCAAAACTTAAATTTTAGTTTTTTGTTTTAGCAGCAGTAGGCATCTCTTCTTATAATATATGCAGATAAGTGTTGAAATTTGTGAACTTGGGAAAAAAAATCTTTCTTTTGCAAAGTGTTTCTATTGTATATTAGGATTTTCATATTTTACAATAATGACTAATTAGTATGATGTTCTAATTATTTATATATATGTTATGTTTTTTTTCTAGGTTCCTCCCTTAACAGAAGATATTTGAACTTGAAGCATCAAGAGTAAAATGGAGCAACATCAAAGAGAGGTAAAATATCCAGAAACATGGATTTACTTATGTACATATCCAGAAACATCAAATAAAAAGGAACATTTGTTTTGCTGGGTTGAGCTAGCTAGCTGCATTTTTGATGACTTGATCAAAAAATTCAGTCATCAAAATGTTACCATGCATTTTTGCATTTTTGAATCAATGGATTTACTTATGTTACCATCGTACTGCTCTCTTAGTATCAATGGATTTACTAATGTTACCATGCATTTTTGCATTTTTGAGCTAGCTAACTATTAGTGTGGTTAAAGAGTATAATTATTGTGTTCTAGAAACATTTTGATGACTATGTACAGAGCAGTACCATGATGAAGTATAATTATAACAGTTAGGGGTGTGGCCTACTAATATGTTTAATTATGTCATATTTTTGCTGTGGGAGTTCATCCTTCTAACATTCCACTATAGGAATATCATTTAATTAGAAATAGTCGATTCCTTAACTAGGGGCATGCTCACTTTAGTTCTCATGTCTTATCTTGAGATATTAAGTCAGATCAAGCTAGGTTGTCTAGTAGATTGTCAGTAGTTGTGGCTCTGAACATAAATGCTTCATCCTCAAGCCTACTCCTTCTAGAGGACTTGGTAGTAACTATATAAGAAAGAGTTAGTTGTAATTGACTTGTCAGAATTAATTCCAAGTGTCTTATTCTTTTGATTTTTTTTGCATTTAGTATTTATTTTTAAATTTAGATAAATAGGGTGCAAAAGTAGCAACATGGAACTCTGAAGTAGGAAAATTATCTTGCCTTGAAAACTCTGTTCTTTGAGGAATTTTTAGGATAACAAATAGGTTTACTAGCATCTTTCAATGGGTTGGTTAGGTGTCATTACCTCTATTTATATTGATATTACTCTAATCAATATATTGTAAAACGTGTATCATCGTATATTAATATTTTGGATGTTTAGCAAATAACAGAGGTATAAAATAGAAAGCACAAACATTTATATTCATGTATCTCCTTATTAACTTCACAGATATAGCAATGCCCCACACTGTAACCTTTCCTCCTCACTAAATAAATTGCATTGCATTAATTTTTGAGAAATATATGGCTTGCAGTATACTTGTTATAAAAGGTTGTCACTGAGACTAAGGGAACATATTAATTTGGAACCGTATGATTTGCACTTCCAAAATTGAGAGGAAAAATAGAGTGAGAAATGTAATGTAATATTATGAGTATATTTTTGTAAATAAAACGATATTTTATTTCTCCCATGAATGCATAATCAAATAATTAATAATAGGGAAGAACAAGGGTCACTATGTTTTAAAACAAGGGAGGAAATTTTTTTAGCCTAACTTCCTATCCAAAACCATAATCAAATTCGCGGCTTTTTTCCAAAATAATTATACAGTAAAAAATATTACACGGAGCTAAATATAAGAAGAATTTTAGAGGGTTAAAGTTATATTTTAATCTTTAACCATCAGATTTACTTTGATCTAATAGCCAATGATCTGAGTATGATTTTGTATATAAAGTCCGAGTGCAAAGATTCGTTTCTTTTAAGTAATGAATCTGTTGAATCTTATATAACCTGTACATTTCTTAATTGAACGGTGCAGAACAAGATGTAAACATTTGCTCTTGGTATGGAAAGAGAGCAAAATTGTGTGATATGAATTTTGCGTTGCATATTCCTTTTGCCGTGAAGTCTGGCAAGTTGTTTTCATGTCCCTACTTGTTGGTAGGTTAGTAAGTCTATTTTCCCAGAACTCATATAGATGGGTATATATATCAGTATCTGCCAGTATATGAAATGGACTCGGTCATGGGTCTTCTCACCTATTGTTTTGGACTTCGGATCAATGTATTAGTGGTCTAGATGGATGATCGCATTTTAACATATTTGAATATTTGCGAAAATGTGCATTCTTACTTGACCAATGGATATCTCTTAATTCATCAATTAATTGGAAACTTTCTATGTAACTTTTGTTACCATTTCAAACTAAAGTAGTTAATTCATTTCCGTTCAAGATCGTGTGAGATGATTTTGTGTTACTTAACCTTGGCTGCCCTGTAATATAGTAGTTTGTTTTCATGTTCAAATGATTATTTTGTCTGATATGATATGCTAAAATAAAATAAAGCTAAAATTAGGAAATTATTGTACTGTAAATCATGTGACATTCAACACTGAGTAAATGTTGATTTTCAATTTTTTTTTAAAGTAAATCTTGCAAATTCATGCTAGACTATGCCATGGGCCGCACCAGGTACGAGTTCTCATTATGTAGATGCTTAAAGCATCAGTAATGGCAGAATTCCTGAACTGATAAGCATCTGTAATTTAAACTTGTTTCAAGGTAGGTCACATGTTGTAATTTAGACAACTTCATCCTTATAACTCTTTTGAAATTAAATTATAGAGCACGGAAGATGTTGTCAATATTAAGAAAAACACAAGAACACAGATGATAAAAGAACAAACTCAGATTCCTCTTATAATAATTATTAGATTTTTTCCTCGGATATATTTCAAGCCTGCAATACTTAACTAACCTGATAAACAAACATGCATTGTAAGTGGATAAAGAGAACTATTTTTGGAAATAATTCAATTTCTCTTTGTATGTCTGCATATCATTCAACGTTTTTTTGCAAATATATAAATGGTGCTTTCAGTTGGGTATAGCATCCCTGAACTAAGAGTGGCAGCTGTTCATAAATAGTTTCGGTACTGATTGTATTCATTCTCATTTGGTAAGATATATGTACAGTACACACACACTCTCTCTAGCAGTTGTACTTCAGGCTATATCTGTGAACTAGAAATTTAGAACATCCCAAAAGACGTGTGAACTGGAAATTTAGAGCATCCCAAACTGTTTGTGAATTGAAAATTTAGAGCATTCCAAATTATAAGCATATGACAGAATTTTTTTCCATTTTTGAGTGGAAGCTGGTTTCATCCATTAGTCTGCCTCACGAAGAAAGTTAATATGGACCCAAAAAAAAAACCAATAACAATAGCAAGAATTATTTTTGTTATAGGATAGTTAGCACATATAACAAATTTCCATACGATGATAGATTTATGCATACTCCAGAATCCCTTATGAAGTGATGCATTCAACTCATACGACCATGCTATACTCACTGGAAGCAATGCAAGAAAAGGTGGAATGGGGAAGAATAATGAACCTTCAATCTAAAGATGGATGTTTTTTGAGTTCTATATCTACAACAGCTGTCGCTTATATGCATACTGGTAATACTAAATGCCTTGAGTTTTTAACAAACGTGATAAGACGATTTGGAGATCATGGTGAGTAAATTTAATTTAAGTGTCAAAATAATTGAATTAAATAAAAAGATTTCAAAGATAATTTTGTTTCTTTAATACATGATCAGCACCATGCCACTATCCAGTCGACCTTCTGGAGCGCATATGGGCTGTAGATGCAATACAAAGGTTGGGAATTGATCGCCGTTTCCAGGAGGAAATTTCTCAAACACTCGGTTATGTGTATAGGTTAGCTTTCCAAAAACTTTGAAGAGACATTTGTGAATAGTACTACAATAAGAAAAGAAAATGTGTTGCTTTTATCTACTGTAGGAATATAACAGCAAATGGTGTATCTTGGGGAAGAGATAATCCAATTCCTGATATAGATGATACATGTATGGCCCTCCGACTATTGAGGCTGCATGGTTACTCTGTTTCATTAGGTATGATAAAACTACAACGTATTAGGAAGAGATATTATTTATTGTTCTAATAGGTCAGTCTAGAAAAAGTGTTTTCCATCACGTAGTGTCACTTAGCAATCAAATGCAATAGTTTTTTTTATTTTTAGAGAGGTTTTTTGCTGTTAAACTGTCACAAAAGTACTAAAGCATACATACTAAGCAACAAGGAAATAAATGAAGGCTGCGAAGAGGACTTTAGCACATATAACAAATTTTTGCAGACCATGTTTCTTGCAGTTAGATATAAATGTAGGTTAAATTAAGTTTAGGTTTTAATGTCCGAGAATTGTGAACTTCTGTTGTAGATATATAAATAGGTGTCTAGTACTAGTTTTGATGAAGTTTTATTTCTGTGCATGTTAGAGAGGATATGCTATCCCAGTCTCAAATGGTAATATTGCAATTTAGATTGTTTGGATTCAAAGGAAAACTGAACTTGAATATCAAATGAACTGTTTTATTGGTTTTGACTGTAGTGTGCTTTTGATCGTGCTTGTGCGTTTTTAAAGTGCACGAATTATTACAGAGGAATAGGTGCACATTAGTGCTCTTAATGTCAACTATGTTTAAGAACTGTCGTTGCTTCCACTACTGTGGTTAGACTTTATCTCTACATTAACAGCTTGATCATGGACATTGCAGTCATGGGTTAAACCAAGCGATTGTTTTCTCCATTTCCTATTTTCCTTTCAATGTTAACTTCCAATTCACTTCTCATTTTTAGTATTGCTTTCCAAGTTCCTGATGCATTGTATATATACTTATACATACACACGTATACACACATATATGTATGTAATTTACATTATCTTTGTATGTATTGCAGGACATAGTAGAAGCAAAGGAATTTTTGAAGAAAAAAGGAGTTATATGGGTTCTGATTAACTAAAATATTATGGTTCAAAGTTTGCTACAATGTCGTTCGGTCTAAATTTTAAATCTTGTGTTATTATTTGTATGTACTACGTGTTATACTAGTTTAGGGTTGTATTCGATGTTTTGTAACTATGTAAAATTTTATGAATGATGTGAATAGATGAATCTTTTTGTTATTTTGAAATATAAATTTCTTTTGCTATTTTTAGTAAATAAGAATAATATGGTTGTCATTAGTATAATAATTTTATTTCAATTCAAATTAGTTTAAAATTTACACATGCATTGTAGTAGTTTTATTTTTTTCTTATTTGAATCTTTTTAACAACGGGCAAAAACAGTTGCAATATCATGTATTACAACGGGCATTGCCCGTTGTAAAAAGGTGTATTACAACGGGCATTGCCCGTTGTAAAAAGATTTATTACAACGGGCATTGCCCGTTGTAAAATATGGTCAACCTATTACAACATCGCCTATTACAACGGTCGGCTGCCAGTTGTGGAACACATATTACAACGGTCGGCTGCCAGTTGTGGAACACATATTACAACGGGCATTGCCCGTTGTAAAAAGCCTGTTTTGTTGTAGTGTTCGATTTCGAAAATTTGAATACAACAACTTTGGATTTGGAAAATGGTGTACACAATGAAGTTGTGATAATCCAACAAAGGAAAACGAATTTAATAAACACGAATTTTTTGGAATTTTTTGGAATTTTTGAAATGAGTTGTTAAATGACGAAGGGGAAGAGTTAAATCACCATTTTGATTTTGAATCATTACCTTTGAGGAATTCGTCAATGATGAGCTTGAATTTCAATATGGCGAAAATAAACTTGAATTTCGATCAATTGTTTTATCGACCCCAAAAATTAATGAAAATAAAACAACTCGCACGATTTTTAATAAAACAACATTTGTTTTTCCAAATCAAGATTCAACTCTGAAATAATTTATGATTTGGTTTTTCGTGCTTAAGCCGTGTCTCGCTTACATAACGGGACAAATGAATCGGTCTTTGGAAGATCGTTTCATTTACTTTTTCATGATATACTTTCTGATGTCTTGTAAATAAACATCTTTTCATTTTCATTTAAATAAAGGTCATGTTTTTATTTTTATTTTTCTCCTTCCACTTGGGTGGACTGTGGGGACGGTCAAAATCAAGTATGTGGGGAGTCTCATCTTCATTTTTATTTTTTCATACTTACTTTGCATTTTCTTTCCAAAATTAAAAAAATCTCAAAAACATATAAAAAACAAAAAAAAGTATTTTTAAGCATTTTGATTTATTTTTAAAAGAAACGCTATAAGATAAATATATGGTTTTAGGTAATTAAACTGAAATTTTTGAAAAATTTATTTGTCTCAACAAAAATAAAAATAAAGTTTGATTACACATAACGATGTTAACGTTAGAAATGAACGCTAACACCTCGATGTAAGTAGTAATAAAGTGAAAGCACCACCCGTTTGTACGGGAACTGAAAATAAGCAGAAGAAAACTGAAAATAGTAAAGAGACAACAGTTTTTATAGCGGTTCAGCTCAAAGTCAAGCCTACGTCCACTTAATCTTTTTTATTGCTGATTTGATCACAACTTTTTCAATGACTCTTCGATTACAACACGATTAAGACGAGTAGCTAGAACTTCGATGTAGAAAAGCTCTTTGAATTCATGTCGAATGATTTAGATCTTTTCCCAAAGTTCGTTGAAGCGTCTTCAGTGTTTAATGTGTTGAAGGAGTCGAGAAAACAACAAAGTATTAGCGTTCCAAAAATGATCCAAAAGTCCCTTTTACAGGTGGAGCAAGTGGGGTATTTATAGGGAAAATCTGGAGGTAGGTCGTAGGTCGTCAACGACCTATTGGATATGAGCTATGGCTTATAATGGTTGCACTTGATCAACTGCTTTAGCTGGTAGGTCGTAGCGACCTATGGGAAATGGAATGCGACTTATATGGAGCGACTTAGGATCATTATGGGTGAGGTAGAGACATAAGGTCGAGAGAGACCTACATGCAAGCGGCCTAAGGAGATGCGGTTTTTATAGGTGCTTAGGTCGCTAGGTTACCTCGTTGAGTCGCTAGGTCGCTTAGGTCGCTAGGTTACCTTGCTGAGTTGTTAGGTCGCTTAGGTCGCTGAGATGCTGTAGTGTTCATTCCATGGCTATGCTGTTGAATATGCGTTAATATGATTTTTGTTTGATGATAATAAACATATATATATATATATATTCATTTAAATGTATTTGATATTGTACTATTTTAGTTTTCATAGATTAAATAAATATTTACTGAATAAAATAAATAACACAAAATTTGAATTCAAACAGAAATTTTATTCAAACAAATATTTATTACAATTTTGAATAGTACAAATTCAAGCTCTCACTATACATATACAATTTGATTACAATACATCACAATATCATATTTACATTTAACCTCGCTACACATCACTCATTCACTCAATTCGTATTTAACTTCAACTTCATTCCAGTTTGAATCCAATATCTGAGCAATCTGCAAAAATATATACTGACGCAGTAAAATTGAAAAAGAAATATTTTTGCAATATAAAATAAAAATATGATTTTGAAAATTTTATATGCCTCAGTTATTTGGGTTGTTCGTCATCATTTATATTTGAATTCATCACACACTAACAATGTGACATGCACAGTGTATCACTGTACATGCCACAAGGCCGTGCACACCGATATACACTTGATAGAATTACAGGGACAGGTGAGCACAGGTCGAACCCAAAAATCGGGTTCAACTCAAGTCACGACATTTGCACAAGGTCAAACCCGAGCTGTTAGCTGGATTCAACACAGGTGAAATTCAAAATACAAATATTTCTCAAGTGAAACAAAGACCATGCAAGCTATATACAGTCTCAAGCTAAAGACTCCAACACTACGACAACTACGAGTGATCAACAGTACAAGTGCAGACTATACAAAAGTAAATCAACTCGAAACTGCAAATACCAAAGTCGAGACAAGAAAGCAACACAAACCAGACTCGAGGCTACAAATCAACAAGATGGATACAATGAAGCATATATGCACACACAATCCAAAGAAACCAGCCATGACCAGAAAGTAGTATGACAGTAAAACAGGCTATCTACAATATCAAAGTGTAGAATGGATGCAACAATGCCCAACACAAATGAAACGTGATACCAGTGACATGAATATGACTCGAGAACAAGCATACATGAAGACTACAAGAATGCACAGAACAGAATACATGCTAAAAGGACAGAGTGCAGTGAACCAAGACATGATGAAACCAGTGATAGCAGATCACAATGAACACAGGAGCCAGGGTGAACTCAACAAGATATATATGCAATGTAGACATGCACACATCAAGTATACAGGAATCAGACTTCATATATACATGCAATCAGACAATATCAGGTGAATGTGCAGACCCAACCAAAGAAAGAAGAACCAAAATGACACTGAAACATAATGACCAGACAAATATGCAAATATATGCACAGCTACGACTCAATGCAAACCAGATTCAAGTTCAAGTAGTGCAACTGTAGCACAAAGCAAAGTGCACCACTAGACCAACAGCAAGTAAACAAATGAATACAAGTCGAAATGCTCAGATCAAATGGAATGAACTAGTGAACAGCAAGATGAACACATGAATGCAATAGTGGAACAAATCAAAAAATGCAGACCAGTAAACACCAAAGATCAACAACAAGTGTTGACCAAGACCAGACTGAAACTGCACTAATCCAGAGCATCAAGGATACAAGGTTGCAAACATACATCATGAAACAGTGTGACAAACAGTCACATACATACATACATACATACATACATACATACATACATGTATGCATATAATGTGTTTACAGGTACAACATAGTGCACCAGAGAACAATGCAGAATACACAAGCCAGTGCATAAATATATATAAATATACATATGTATATACACATGTATACATACATATAGTGTCAACATAGCAGTTTGAAACTGCACATTCAACTACAGAAAAGCAACTAGGCTACACAATGAACTCAAGCTCAAGTAAATACAAGTACAGCTAGCAAAACCAAAATGAACAGCAGTTATAACTAAATTGTAGGCCAAAGTAACCAAAGTCAGTGAAGTCATCAAAAGTCGATATTGAACAAGTTGTTGACGAAGTTAATACTCAATGCAAATGCACAAGTACAGGAAGAAACAAAACCAAGTTAGAAAATATCGCAAGTTCAAATTCAGAGCTGTGATGAACAAGAAATCGAAATCAACACCGTGTTAACCAAGCAACATAAATATATACGAGTTGAAGAAGTCAGAGATCAATCTCAGCATTCAATCAAAATCATACGGTCGAAACAAAAAAATTGACAAATTCAAATATATTATCATACGAGTTCGTATATGAAATACGAACGAAAATATAGGAACGAGAATTCTATTTAAACCCTATACATCATCGGAAAAAATGCAGTGATTCGAGTAAAAGCCAAACAGAGAACAATAATCATTCACTCGAATCAAGATCGAGTTCAAGCAAGCCAAAACTAGCAAAGCAAAATGAGAAAATCACATACCGGTATCGTAGACGAACTCGATCAAAAGGAGGAGCCGCGAACATTCGAATTGATCAAAGAAAGAAATTGAAGCATCGACAATAAATTCGACAGAGCTGCGCCTTAAATTTTCACAAGCCCTAATTTCGCAAAGAGGAACCAGAAGCCCCCATTTTCACAAGCAAAGCGGGCCGGAAATAAAATGGAAAGAAAGCAGGCCAGCATATAATAGAATATAGAGGGAGTTGTTTAATCACTTATTATAGGCCGACCAAATTAAAATTAGGGCTTAGCTTTATTACATTTAAATTAGGGTTTGTTTTGTTTTATTTTTGTTTAAAATTGTATTTTCCTTTTTAAACCATTGTATTTACCAATCGTGTGACTAGAGGACAAACTACGAGGTGTAGTTTGAGAATTCGCAACTCAGTGGCTAAGTTGTGGCAGGGTTTTGAGCATAGAGTTAGATTAGTCAATAGCAAGTATAGCGAGTTTATGTGTGTAAGCGTCGTCTAATTTCTAGTAGAAACCTTAGGGGCAGCACGTAGGCAGGGTTTTGCCGAAGCTGGGTTATTTCTGTGTTGTTCTGTTCCGCTTTTATTATTCTGATATTATCTGTGCTGTGTTTATTCTACTGTGACCTATGTTAAAATTAATATACACTTTCGCAATAATTTTTATAATTAACACTATCACCCTATTCACCCCCCCTCTAGGGTGAAATCGATCCTACAAGTGGTATCAGAGCAAGGAATAGAAGTCAATTTTTGATTTAAAAATTCGATTTCTTTTTCAAAATCAATTTTTGTTTTAAAAATTTGAATTTTTAAAATGGCTTCTTTCAATAATGCTTTTGCTGAGGGTCAGTCGATAGTTAGGCCACCAATGTTCAATGGCGAATATGCTTATTGGAAAAATAGGATGAAAATTTTTCTGAAAACCATTGACGCTTGGAATATTGTTGAGACAGGTTATAAAACTCCAACTATAACTGTAGATAATCAGGAAATTAAAAAACCAAAGGAATAATGGACAGAGCTAGAGAATAAATTGTAGGATCGATTTCACCCTAGAGGGGGGTGAATAGGGTGATAGTGTTATTTATAAAAATTATTGCGGAAGTGTATATTAATTTTAACACAAATCACAGCAAAATAAACATAGCACGGATAATATCAGAATAATAAAAGCAGAACAGAACAACACAGAATTTACCCAGCTTCGGCGAAACCTTGCCTACGCGCTGCCCCCAAGGTTTCTACTAGAAATTAGATAGTCAAACGCTTACACACGTAAACTTGCTATACCCGCTATTGACTACTCTAACTCTACGCTCAAAACCCTGCCACAACTCAGCCACTGAGTTGCGAATTCTAAATCTATGCCACGTAGATTGTCTCCTAGTCACACGACTAGCAAATACAACGGTTTAAAAAGATTTTAAATTTAAAACAAAAATTGAAACAAAAAGAAACAATTATAAAACAAAGCCCTAAAATAAACTCTTTTAATAAAAACAAGCTGGCCCCTTTTCTTTTTATTATAGCTTGTGAAAAAATGGTGGCCCGTTTGTTTTTCTTCATTCGTTTCTCTTCCTTTAGCTTCCGAAATTAGGGCTTTTGATTGTTGAAGCCGCCGACTATAATTATCTCGATCGAATGATGATTTTTGTTCCTTAGCTTTGTCGAACGATGCTTACTCCACTTGCGTTCGTTCACGACTGCTTCTCTTTGATCGAGTTTGCCTATGATTTTGGTATGTAATTTTGTTACTTTTGCTTTCTGGTTTGATGCTTGCTTGCGATCAATGTTGCCAATGATGATTGTGGGTTTTTATATAGGGTTCGAACCCCTTGTTTTTCGCTTGTATATATTTGTTTGAATTTGTCTTCGGCCATTTGATTATTCTTGAATAATGGTGATTTATCTGACTTCTTCAATAATCGTATATATTTCGATTCTTGATTGACACGTCTTTGATTTTGATTCCTTGATAATCACGGTATTGATATTAAGCTGTTCGATCGTCTCTGGTCATCGCATTTCTGACTTTGATTTGAATAACCAGTTGACTTTGATTTTTCTTATAACTTGAACGATTAGAAATATCGACTTTTGCTTTAGGATTGAATGTTGATTTTCGATATTGTATTGTTGACATTTGCACTTGATATTTGTGATTTAACTTCAGCCACTTTGAACTGCAGTTTGTCTTCGACTGCAAACTTGATTTTTGTGATGTTGATCTTGTTCGACTTTTCCTTGTTGTTGTTACTGCATGTTGTTTGATGTTGTTCTTTGGTTGGTATGACCTTGTCTTGTTCAACATGTGTGTTAAGCCTGTATACATATCACTCTGCATGCTTACTTGAGGCTTGTACTGCTTTGTCTTCAACATGCCATTGAGTTGTGTGTTTATGCAGTTGAACTACTCTCGTTCATTCGAGCTTGCTCTGGATACTACATACATGTAGTTCAATTGTTTCAGTGTCATTTTGGTTCTTCTTTCTTTGGTTGGGTCTGCACATTCACCTGATATTGTCTGATCTGCTTAATGATACTGCATGATCGATTTGTTACTGTTCGAGTTCATTGTTCAGTTGTTTCACTGATGCATTGCCTTTGTGGTCTTCACTTTTGTATAGTCTGCACATGTATAAGTCTGGTTTGAGTCACTGTTTTCTGTAGCATATCTTTATGTCTTCGTTTGACCTTCTTGTGATGTTGCCCTACTTTGTGTCGACTCTGTTTTTGCTGTAGTCTTCATTGTTGTGCAGTTTTGGGTTTCTAGTTGTACTTGGTTCATGTCAGACTTGAAGTCTAGTTCCTTTGTTTGTTGGTTGGTTCATGTCTGGCCTCACTTCTGGTCTCACTTGATGTCTTTGATTGGTTCTGGTCTCCATATTGTAGCATCAGTTTTTGGGATTGTTGGTTTCACTGTTGTATGTGCACTGTGCTTCGAGTTATGTAGTTGGTTCATCATGCAGTCTGGATTTGTGGTATTGTGTAGGTTTCAAGTTGCTTTACTTTTTGTATAGTCTGCACTTGTATTGTTTGATCACTCGTAGTTGTCGTAGTCTTGCAGTCTTTAGCTTGAAACTGTATATAACTTGCATTGTCTTTGTTTCATTCGAGTAATATTTGTATTTAGAATTTCACCTGTGTTGAATCCAGTTTCAAGACTCGGGTTTTACCTTGTACTGATTGTTGTGACATTGTTTTATTGCACCTGAGTTGAATCCGATAATCTGGGTTTGACCTGTGCTCACCTGTCCCTGTAAATTTATCAAGTGTATATATAACGGTGTGCACGGCATTGTGGCATGTACAGTGATACACTGTGCAGGTCACATCGTTCGTGTGTGATGAATTCAAATATAAATGATGGCGAACAACCCAAATAACTGAGGCAAATAAAAAAAAATTAAAATCACAATTTTTATTTTATATTGCAAAAATATTTCTTTTTCAATTTTACTACATCAGTGTATATTTTTGCAGATTGCTCAGATGCTGGATTCAAACTGAAGTGAAGTTGAAGATAAAATACGAGTGTGAGTGATATGTAGTGAGGTCCTAATGTAAATATGAATTGTATTGTATTGTAACTGAAATTGTATGTATATAGTGAGAGCTTTAATTTGTACTATTCAAAATTGTAATAAATATTTGTTTGAATAAAATTTCTATTTGAATTCAAATTCTGTGTTATTTATTTTATTCAGAAAATATCTATTTAATCTGTGAAAAATAAAATAGTACAATATCAAATACATTTAAATGAATATATATATGTTTATTATCATCAAACAAAAATCATATAGACGCATATTCAACAATCTCCCCCTTTTGATGATAACAAACATATATTTAAGATTTTGACTTATACAAAATGTATTTGATTATTTAGTTTGCTCCCTCTATTTGAATGCTCCCTCTCTACACAATACTCCCCCTTCATATATGCATAAAAATATTCGAATGAGGCAATCAGAAAATATTTAACCTTTATTTTCAAAATCTTAACTTTTCTCTCCCCCTTTTGTTATCAGAAAAAGAGTAATAGCGGTAGAAAATATATAGATAAAGTGATTGACATTAAAACAATATTAACTCCCAATCGAGTATAAATATTAAATTTCAATAGAAAAAATCAGACAAAAATCATAAATACTCTGTTTGACGCATATTCCACTTTAGAATGATAGGGATAATATCATCATATATAACCATATAGTTGGGTCTGTTTGTGGTATATTTATAACAGGAATTTGAATATCTACTAACCATGCATAACCGTTAGGACTTTTAAATGAGATTAGTAGTATTCCAAAATTTTAAAAAATGAATTCAAGTATCTTCTAACCACGCATAACCATGAGGACTTTCAAATGGGATTAGAATCAACTTGTCTATTTAATCAATCAATTTTTGATATGCATTCCATACATGCATAACCGTGAGGACTTTTAAATGAGCATGGAAGCACATAACAAATTCAAAGTAATTCACCCATGCATAACCGTGAGGACTTTTAAATGAGAGTGAATTCTTTGGCTGTTTTTATCTTTATATTCTTTTAAAAATGAATGATTCCTGTTTAATTTACCACATATTGACTTACTATATAGAATTTTGATGAGTGATGGTTGATAGAAAAAAAATGATAGCAATAGAAATGGTCGTGAAATTTTTGTCAAACAAAATTTTTATAACTCTTGTTTAAATTTCTAAAGAAATTTATTAAATATATCGTCTTAAGTTATGATATATGATTAATGTCAACACTCATCACTTTTTCAATCACTATTTATCCTTTCGATAATTAGTAGGGGGTTAGATTAGTTAATGTAGTGATTTAAAGGTCAAATTCCTAAAATACCTAAGTTGAGTCGAAGTTGGAAAAATCTATTTCTTAAAGGGGTTTTGTAAAGATGTCTGCCAATTGAGACTCGGTTGAAACAAAATTTATGTGGATATTTTCTTTGGAAATATGATCTCTAATGAAATGATGCCTAACATCTATATGTTTTGTCCATGAGTGATGTAAAGGATTATTCGTGAGATCAATTGCACTTTTGCTGTCACACATAATTGGCACACGATTAAAATTTAAACCATAGTCCTCTAAAGTTTGTATCATCCATAAAATTTGAGCAGAGCAACCACTTAGAGCAATATACTCTGCCTCTGTGGTGGATAATGCAATACAATTTTGTTTTCTACTTGACCATGCAACTAATGACTGTCCAAACATAAAACACGCTCCACTAGTACTTTTCCTATCAACTAGACTTACAGCATAATCTGCATCTGAGAATCCTTTTAATTCAAAATTATCATTTGTTGGATACCAAAGACCAAACCATGGAGTGTGTAACAAATATTTTATGATTCTTTTAACAGCTTTTAAATGAGATTCTTTTGGGTTAGATTGAAATCATGCACACAAGCATACAGAAAACATGATATCAGGTCTAGAAGCGGTAAGATAAAGAAGTGATCCAATCATACCTCTATATTGCTTTTGATCAACTGCCTTACCTTTTTCATCATTGTCAAGTTTTATTATTGTGCTCATGGGTGTTCTTGCCGGTTTAGCATCTTTTAATCCAAATTTGTTGATAAGTTCCTTGATATATTTTGTTTGAGAAATGAATGTACCTTTATCACTTTGTTTGACTTGAAATCCTAAAAAGAATTTAAACTCTCCAACCAAGCTCATTTCAAACTTTTCCTGCATAACTTTTTCAAATTTCTCATACAACAAATTGTTAGTAGCACCATAGATGATGTCATCAACATATATTTGAACAATCAAAAGATCACCATTTTCATGCAACAGAAATAGTGTGGTGTCTACACAGCCCTTTTTGAACCCATTTTCAAGAAGATAAGTACTTAGACATTCATACCAAGCTCTAGGGGCTTGTTTTAATCCATATAATGCCTTTTTAAGTTTATATACATGATTAGGATATTCATGACTTTCAAAACCTTCTGGTTGTTCAACAAATGTGTCTTCTTTTAAAATTCCGTTAAGAGAAGCACTTTTAATATCCATTTGTCTCAGTTTAAATCCTCTATAACAAGCAAAAGCTAACAATATCCTAATTGATTCTATTCTAGCTACTGGTGCAAAAGTTTCATCAAAGTCAACTCCTTCAATTTGATTGTATCATTTAGCGACTAGTTTAGCTTTATTTCTAATCACATTTCCAGATTCATCATATTTATTTTTAAAAATCCATTTTGTTCCTATGACTGGATAATCCTTAGGTTTAGGTGCTAGACTCCAAACATTATTTCGCTCAAATTAATTTAGCTCTTCTTGCATTGCCATAACCCAGTTTTCATCATTAAGGGATGTTTCTATGTCTTTGGGTTCTATTTCTGAAATAAATCCACTGTATAGACACAAGTCACACAAATTTCTAAAAGAAGACCGAGTTTGAATACCTGCAATAGGATTACCAATTACCAGCTCTGGAGGATGGTCTGCTTTGAATTTTAATTTTTCTGGATCCAGATTTCTTTGGGCTTCTTGTGTGGTTGTGGTTTCTTTTGTTCTTTCATTTTCATCTTTTTCGTTCTCCTCTTCTACATTGCTTTTGATGGTTTCCTGTTCATTAATGCCTTCATCAAACTTCACATTGATAGACTCCATAATTGTTTTGGTCCTTTTGTTGTAGACTCTGTAGGCTTTGCTTCTAGAAGAGTATCCCATGAACATGCCCTCATCTGCTTTTGCTTCAAATTTTCCTAATTGATCACTTGTATTGAGAATAAAACACGGACACCCAAAAACTTTGAAGTAAGCAATGTTTGGTTTCTTTTTGAACCATAGTTCATAGGGTGTTTTGTTAAGTATTGGTCTAATCATAGCTCTATTCATTACATAGCACGCTGTATTCACTGCTTCTGCCCAAAAATGCAAAGGTAACTCATACTCATTTATCATAGATCTAGCCGATTCTTGTAATGTTCGATTTTTTCTTTCAACCACTCCATTCTGTTGAGGTGTACGTGGAGCAGAGAACTCATGTTTGAAACCATTTTCATCACAAAAATTTTCAAATTCATAATTTTCAAATTCTCCACCATGGTCACTTCTTAACGAAATAATAGGTACTCCTTTTTCGTTTTGAACTAATTTTGAGAATTTTGTGAAGTATGAAAATTTTTCTGATTTTTTGGCTAAGAAATATACCCATGTGTATCTTGAGTAATCATCAACTAATACAAAACAATATTTCTTACCTCTTAAGCTAGCAATGTCGTTAGGTCCAAAAAGATCCATATGAATTAGTTCAAGAACCCTAGAGGTGCTTACATTGTTTTTGGCATTAAATGATGATGTTTTAAGTTTTCCCAAATTACACACTTTACATGAAATTTCTGTTCCAAAGTCATGTGATGGCAGTCCTCTTACTAGATCTTTTCTTTTCAATTTATTTACCACATTCATGCTAGTGTGCCCTAATCGTCTATGCCATAAACTTACTTCTATATCCTTAGCTACCAAACATTTTGACAAGGTGAGATCATCAAAAGATAGAGAATATATATTACCTTTTCTCTTACCTAAAAATAAGATTTCTTTTGATGATTGGTCAACAATTTTGCACAAATCGGATTCAAAAATAACATTCATACCTTTATCACATAGCTGGCTGATTGATATCAAATTGTGGTGGAGATTTTCAACATATAGTACGTCATTTAAGGTAAATGTATTGTTACCTACTTTACCTTTACAAACAATTCTACACTTGTCATCGTTACCCATTGTGACTCTACCACCTCTAAATTTTTCTAGGCTAAGGAACTTTGATTTGTCTCCCGTCATGTGCCTGGAGCAGCCAGAATCCAGGTACCATTGTTGTTGTTCCTTAGCCTGCTAGCATACCTACACAAGAAAAGAATTTGGTGACCTATTTGTTTTTATAAGTCCATTGTTGTTAGTGACAGAAAATTTTGAAGAATACTTTTGTGCTGACCCATAACTATTTATATATGTTCCTTTTGGCACCCAGATTTGTTTAACTTTGAGAATTTCTAGATTTGTGCCTTTTGGAACCCAAATTGGAATCGTTTTTACTTGTTTGGGTCTATTCCAACAATTAATGTGATTGTGTCCAATTTTTGTACAATTAGTACATTCCTTTTTAGTATACCCAAGTCCTTGTCTATCAATGTTGATAGTTTGTTTCCCTAGTAGCATATTTAACGATTTTTCACTTTTGGAAAATTTTTTTAAGGTAGTAGACAATTTTTGGACTTGTGTTTTGAGGGATTCATTTTCATTTAATAGTTGAGTGCACCTTTTGATAGAATTTTCTCTCCTTATACTTTCACTCTCTTTCAAGGTCAGAATTTCATTCTCGAGTGATTTTATATTAATTTTTGATTTTTCAATTTCTTCTTCAAGTGATGGACACTTATCACACTTAGGGATTCTACTTTGATAGTTTTCCACTAGTTGATCAAGTTGTTTATTTATTTCTATCAAAGTATTCTTTTGTGATTCGAGTTTGGTGTATCTATCCCTAAGTCGTTCATAACAACCGTTTATTTCATGAAAATGTATAAGCAATTCAGAATGAGTAAGTTTTGATACCTCACTTGGCTCGTCGTCATCACTATCAGTTATTTCACCGTGAAGACATAAATTTGCTTTATCACTCTCACTTCCAATGCTATTACTTCCATCTTCATCGCTGTCATCCCAAGTGGCTGCAAAACTTCTCCTTTTCAGTTTCTTTCCTTGGCTGTGTCGATTTTGTGGACAATTTGATTTGATATGACCGGGCTTATTGCACTTGTGACAGATGATCTTTTGTTCTTCCAGATTTTCTAGTGCTTTGTTTAATTTGCTCCTTACTTGATGATTTTTGGTCGGATTGCCATACTTTTGATTCCACTTTTTGAATCTTCGTATTAGTAGAGCTAGTTCTGCATCACCATCATCATCATCATCATTTTCACTTTCAGTTGTCCCTTTTAAAGCTATTGATTTCTTTCGAGTGTCTCCTCCTTCACGCTCTTCCTTGAATTTTATTTCTAGCTCATATGTGGTGAGATTTCCGATGAGTTCTTCAACTTTGAGTTGTTTTAAATCTTTTGATTCTTGAATGGCAGTTACTTTTGCTTCAAAGCTTCGTGGAAGAATTCTGCGGATTTTTCGGACTATCTCCAATTCTGTGTATGATTTTCCAAGTGCCTTTGATTTGTATATGATATTGGAAAGCCGTCCGTACATCTATTTGACATTTTCTTCCTTTGCCATATTGAAGTTCTCATATTCACTACTTTAGCATGGCAAGGCGAGATTCTTTGACTTGGGATGTTCCTTCGTGAGTCACTTCGAGTGTGTGCCATATTTCTTGTGCAGATGAACAATGTGAAACACGGTTAAATTCAATTTGATCTAATGAACAAATAATAGAATTCATTGCTTTGGCGTTAGTAATTTGTAATTTGTTTTCTAATTCTGTCCATTGATCCTTTGGTTTTTCTATTTCCTGATTGTTCACTATTATACTTGGTTTGTTATATCCAGTTTCAACAATATCCCAAGCGTCAATGGTTTTTAGAAAAGTTTCCATCCTATTTTTCCAATAAGCATATTCACCATTGAACATTGGTGGTCTAACTATCGACTGACCCTCAGCAAAAGCATTATTGAAAGAAGCCATTTTAAAAATTCAAATTTTTAAAACAAAAATTGATTTTTTTAAAAATTGAATTTTTAAATCAAAAATTTGACTCTATTCCTAGCTCTGATACCACTTGTAGGATCGATTTCACCCTAGAGGGGGGGAATAGGGTGATAGTGTTATTTATAAAAATTATTGCGGAAGTGTATATTAATTTTAACACAAATCACAGCAAAATAAACACAGCACGGATAATATCAGAATAATAAAAGCAGAACAGAACAACACAGAATTTACCCAGCTTCGGCAAGACCCTGCCTACGTACTGCCCCCAAGGTTTCTACTAGAAATTAGATAGTCAGACGCTTACAACGTAAACTTGCTATACCCGCTATTAACTACTCTAACTCTACGCTCAAAACCCTGCCACAACTCAGCCACTGAGTTGCGAATTCTCAATCTACGCCACGTAGATTGTCTCTTAGTCACAGGACTAGCAAATACAACGGTTTAAAAAGATTTT
This sequence comes from Allium fistulosum, assembly GCA_030737815.1. NCBI lineage: Eukaryota > Viridiplantae > Streptophyta > Magnoliopsida > Asparagales > Amaryllidaceae > Allium > Allium fistulosum. The sequence continues at coordinate 35,883,186 of JASFAW010000010.1, read as the reverse complement.
AAATTTAAAACACAAATTAAAACAAAAAGAAACAATTATAAAACAAAGCCCTAAAATAAACTCTCTTAATAAAAACAAGTCGGCCCCTTTTCTTTTTATTATAGCTTGTGAAAAAATGGTGGCCCGTTTGTTTTTCTTTGTCCGTTCCTCTTCGTTTAGCTTTTGAAATTAGGGCTTTTGATTGTTGAAGCCACTGACTATAATTATCTCGATCGAATGATGATTTTTGTTCCTTAGCTTTGTCGACCGATGCTTACTCCACTTGCGTTCATTCACGGCTGCTTCTCTTTGATCGAGTTTGCCTATGATTTTGGTATGTAATTTTGTTACTTTTGCTTTTTGGTTTGATGCTTGCTTGAACTCGATCAATGTTGCCAATGATGATTGTTGGTTTTTATATAAGGTTCGAACCCCTTGTTTTTCGCTTGTATATATTTGTTTGAATTTGTCTTCGGCCATTTGATTATTCTTGAACGATGGTGATTTATCTGACTTCTTCAATAATCGTATATATTTCGATTCTTGATTGACATGTCTTTGATTTCAATTCCTTGATAATCACGGTATTGATATTAAGCTGTTTGATCAATCCTGGTCATCACATTTCTGACTTTGATTTGAATCAGCAGTTTACTTTGATTTTTCTTATAACTTGAACGATTAGAAATATCGACTTTTACTTTAGGATTGAATGTTGATTTTCGATATTGTATTGTTGACATTTGCACTTGATATTTGTGATTTAACTTCAGCCACTTTGAACTGCAGTTTGTCTTCGACTGCAAACTTGATTTTTGTGATGTTGATCTTGTTCGACTTTTGCTTGTTGTTGTTACTGCATGTTGTCTGATGTTGTTCTTAGGTTGGTCTGACCTTGTCTTGTTCGACATGTGTGTTAAGCATGTATACATATCACTCCGCATGCTTACTTGAGGCTTGCACTGCTTTGTCTTCAACATGCCATTGAGTTGTGTGTTTATGTAGTTGAACTACTCTCGTTCATTCGAGCTTGCTCTGGATACTGCATACATGTAGTTCAATTATTTCAGTGTCATTTTGGTTCTTCTTTCTTTGGTTGGGTCTGCACATTCACCTGATATTGTCTGATCTGCTTAATGATACTGCATGATCGATTTGTTACTGTTCGAGTTCATTGTTCAGTTGTTTCACTGATGCATTGCCTTTGTGGTCTTCACTTTTGTATAGTCTGCACATGTATAAGTCTGGTTTAAGTCACTGTTTTCTATAGCATATCTGTATGTCTTCATTTGACCTTCTTGTGATGTTGCCCTACTTTGTGTCGACTCTGTTTTTGCTGTCGTCTTCATTGTTGTGCAGTTTTGGGTTTCCAGTTGTACTTGGTTCATGTAAGACTTGAAGTCTAGTTCCTTTGTTTGTTGGTTGGTTCATGTCTGGCCTCACTTCTGGTCTCACTTGATCTCTTTGATTGGTTCTGGTCTCCATATTGTAGCATCAGTTTTTGGGTTTGTTGGTTTCACTGTTGTATGTGCACTGTGCTTCGAGTTGTGTAATTGGTTCATCATGCAGTCTTGATTTGTGGTATTGTGTAGGTTTCAAGTTGCTTTACTTTTTGTATAGTCTGCACTTGTATTGTTTGATCACTCGTAGTTGTCGTAGTCTTATAGTCTTTAGCTTGAAACTGTATATAGCTTGCATTGTCTTTGTTTCATTCGAGAAATATTTGTATTTAGATTTCACATGTGTTGAATCCAGTTTTAAGACTCGGGTTTGACCTTGTACTGATTGTCGTGACATTGTTTTATTGCACCTGAGTTGAATCCGATAATCTGGGTTTGACCTGTGCTCACCTGTCCCTGTAAATTTATCAAGTGTATATATAACGGTGTGCACGACCTTGTGGCACGTACAGTAATACACTGTGCATGTCACATCGTTCGTGTGTGATGAATTCAAATATAAATGATGACGAACAACCCAAATAACTGAGGAAAATAATATTTTTTTTAAATCACAATTTTTTTTTTATATTGCAAAAATATTTTTTTTTCGATTTTACTGCGCCAGTATATATTTTTGCAGATTGCTCAGATGCTGGATTCAAACTGAAGTGAAGTTGAAGATAAAATACGAGTGTGAGTGATATGTAGTGAGGTGCTGATGTAAATATGAATTGTATTGTATTGTAACTAAAATTGTACGTATATAGTGAGAGCTTGAATTTGTACTATTCAAAATTGTAATAAATATTTGTTTAAATAAAATTTCTGTTTGAATTCAAATTCTGTGTTATTTATTTTATTCAGCAAATATCTATTGAATCTATGAAAAATAAAATAGTACAATATCAAATACATTTAAATGAATATATATACGTTTATTATCATCAAACAAAAATCATATAGACGCATATTCAACATAAATTACAAAATATTAATGCTAAAGCTATGAATTCTATTATCTGTTCATTAGATCAATTTGAATTTAATCGTGTCTCACATTGTCTAACTGCGCAGGAAATATGGCACACACTCGAAGTGACTCACGAAGGAACATCTCAAGTCAAAGAATATCGCCTTGCCATGCTAAGCATCGAATATGAAAACTTCACAATGGCCAAGGAAGAAAATGTCAAAGAGATGTTCGGGCGACTTTCCAATATCGTATACAAATCAAAAGCTCTCGGAAAATCATACACAGAATTGGAAATAGTTCGGAAAATCCTCAGAGTCCTTCCACGAAGCTTTGAAGCGAAAGTAACTGCCATTCAAGAATTAAAAGATTTAAAACAACTCAAAGTTGAAGAACTCATCGGAAATCTCACCACTTACGAGCTAGAAATAAGGTCAAGGAAGAGCGTGAAGGAGGAGATACTCGGAAGAAATAGATAGCTCTCAAAGGAACAACAAAAAGTGATGATGATGAGGACGATGATGGAGATGCTGAGCTGGCAAAATTAATAAGGAAATTCAAAAAGTGGAATCACAAATACGGAAATCCAGCTCAAAATCAAAAATTGAAAAGCAAAATAGCCAAAGTATTTGACAGCCCAGACGAACAGAAGATCATTTGTTACAAGTGCAACAAACCCGGTCATATCAAGCCCGATTGTCCACAAATTAAATTCAGTCGTGGAAAGAAACAGAAAAAGAAAAGTTTTGCAGCCACTTGGGATGAAACAGACGAGGAAGATCAAAGCACTGGCAGTGAAAGTGAAAAAGCAGAATTGTGTCTTCGAGGTGATATAACTGACAGTGACGATGACGAGCCAAGTGAGGTATCAAAACTTACCCATTCTGAGTTGCTTATTTATTTTCACGAAGTAAACGGTTATTTTGAACGACTTAGGGAGAGATACGCTAAACTTGAATCACAAAGAGATAGTTTGATAAAAACAAAAGAACAGCTTGAACAGTTAGTTAAAAACTATCAAAGTAGAATCCCTAAGTGTGATAAGTGTCCAACATTCGAAGATGAGATAAAAAAATCAGAAATTAATATAAAATCACTTGAAAATGAAATTCTGATTTTAAAAGAAAGTGAAAATACGAGAAGAGAAAATTCTATCAAAAGGTGCACTCAATTATTCAATGAAAACGAATCACTTAAATCATAAGTCCAACAATTGTCTACTACTTTAGATAAATTTTCCAAAAGTGAAAGATCGTTGAATATGCTATTAGGGAAACAAACTGTCAATATTGATAGACAAGGACTTGGGTATACTCAAATAGAACGGAATAGAAGGGAAACTAAACAAGTCAATTCAATGTGCACTATTTGTAGAAAAACTGGACACGATCAAAATAATTGTTGGTATAGACCCAAACATGTGAAAACAATTCCAATTTGGGTTCCAAAAGGCACAAATATATAATCTCTCAAAGTTAAACAAATCTGGGTGCCAAAAGGAACATATATAAATAGTTATGGGTCTCCACAAAATTATTTTTCAAATTATTCTGCCACCAACAACTATGGACCTATAAAAACAAATAGGTCACAAAAATATTTTACCATGTAGGTGTGGTGGCAGGCTAAGGAACAACATCGGTGTTATCTGGATTCTAGCTGTTCCAGAAACACAACGGGCGACAGTTCAAAGTTCCTTAGCCTAGTATAAAGATGACAGATTCACAATGGACAAACAACGAAAGATTGTCGTAAAGGTAAAACAGGTAATGGTAATTATTTTGAACAATACATTCAATGTGATAATCTACACCATAATCCGAATAAAATCAGCCAATTATATGAAATAATTGATGATGTTAATTCTGACTTATTCAAAATGTTGATCAATCATCTTTGAATAAAATTGCTTGGATTAATTATGATGTTGATTGATTACTGATTTCTCTTGCTACAAGTAGATATATTTTTTTACTTGTTTATTTCAACGGCTTCAATCCAATTTCAAGAGAACTTCATTCAAAAAGATGTTACAAATGATTTTATGAAATTTGTTGAATTTTCATAAGCCTGGTTTATAACATTTAAACAATGATAATGTTGAGTGAAAGAAAAATTCAGATGCAGATTACACTGGCAATCTAGTTGATGAAAAATTACTAGTGGAATGTGATATAACATTCAGTAATTGCATCGTTTTTTTAAAGAAAATATCTACATATTTTTCATTTCAAATAATTAACAGATATTCTTCTTAAATAAACCCTTCAAGTAAATCATTTTTGACCTTGTTTCAGATTAGTTATTTCAGAAAAACTGATTTTATAATTATTTTTGAAATTGATTTTAAATCACTACATTAACTAATCTGACCCCCTGCTAATTATCGAAAAGATAAATAGTGATTGAAAAAGTGATGAGTGTTGATATTAATCATATATTATAACTCAAGAAAGTATATTTAGAAAATTTCTTTAGAAATTTAAACAAGAGTTATAAAAACTTTCGTTTGATAAAAATTTCACGACCATTTCTATTTCTATCATTTTACTATCAACCATCACTCATCAAAATCCAATATAGTAAGTCAATATGTGGTATTTTAAACGGGAATCGTTCATTTTTCATTTTATTATATTTTTTAACAAATAAGAACATCCAAAGAATTCACTCTCATTTAAAAGTTCTCACGGTTATGCATGGGTGAATTACTTTGAATTTGTTATGTGCTTCCATGCTCATTTAAAAGTCCTCACGGTTATGCATGTATGGAACGCATATCAAAAATTGATTGATTAAATAGACAAGTTGATTCTAATCCCATTTAAAAGTCCTCACGGTTATGCGTGGCTAGAAGATACTTGAATCATTTTTTTTTAATTTTTTTTGGAATACTACTAATCTCATTTAAAAGTCCTAACGGTTATGCATGGTTAGTAGATATTCAAATTCCTGATATAAATATACCACAAATAGACACAACTATATGGTTTTATATGATGACATTATCCCTATCATTCTAAAGTGGAATATGCGTCAAACAGAGTATTTATGATTTTTGTTTGATTTTTTTTATTGAAATTTAATATCTATACTCAATTGGGAATTAATATTGTTTTAATGTCTATCACTTCATCTCTATTTTTCCTAGCACTATTATTCTTTTGCTGATAACAAAAGGAGGAGAGAAAAGTTAAGATTTTGAAAATAAAGGTCAAATATTTTCTAATTGCATCAAGCCTCATTTGAATATTTTTATGCATATATGAAGGGGGAGTATTGTGTAGAGAGGGAGCATTCAAATAGAGGGAGCAAACTGAATAATTAAATACATTTAAAATAGTCAAAATCTTAAATATATATTTGTTATCATCAAAAGGGGGAGATTGTTGAATATGCGTCTATATGATTTTTTTTTGATGATAATAAACATATATATATATTCATTTAAATGTATTTGATATTGTACTATTTTATTTTTCATAGATTAAATAAATATTTACTGAATAAAATAAATAACACAGAATTTGAAATCAAACAGAAATTTTATTCAAACAAATATTTATTACAATTTTGAATAGTACAAATTCAAGCTCTCATTATACATATACCATTTTGATTACAATACATTACAATTTCATATTTACATTTAACCTCACTACACATCACTCATTCACTCAATTCGTATTTAACTTCAACTTCATTCCAGTTTGAATCCATCATCTTAGCAGTCTGTAAAAATATATAATGACGCAGTAAAATTGGAAAAGAAATATTTTTGCAATATAAAATAAAAATGTGATTTTGAAAATTTTATTTGCCTCAGTTATTAGGGTTGTTCGTCATCATTTATATTTGAATTCATCACACACGAACAATGTGACATGCACAGTGTATCACTGTACATGCCACAAGGCCGTGCACACCGATATACACTTGATAGAATTACAGGGACAGGTGAGCACAGGTCAAACCTAAAAATCGGGTTCAACTCAAGTCACGACATTTGCACAAGGTCAAACCCAAGCTGTTAGCTGGATTCAACACAGGTGAAATTCAAAATACAAATATTTCTTGAGTGAAACAAAGACCATGCAAGCTATATACAGTCTCAAGCTAAAGACTGCAACACTACGACAACTAAGAGTGATCAAACAATACAAGTGCAGACTATACAAAAGTAAAGCAACTCGAAACTGCAAATACCAAAGTCGAGACAAGAAAGCAACACAAACCAGACTCGAGGCTACAAATCAACAAGATGGATACAATGAAGCATATATGCACACACAATCCAAAGAATCCAGCCATGACCAAAACGTAGTATGACAGTAAAACAGGCCATCTACAATATCAAAGTGAAGAATGGATGCAACAATGCTCAACACAAATGAAACATGATACCAGTGACATGAATATGACTCAAGAACAAGCATACATGAAGACTACAAGAATGCACAGAACAGAATACATGCTAAAAGGACAGAGTGTAGTGAACCAAGACATGATGAAACTAGTGATAGTAGATCACAATGAACACAAGAGCCAGGGTGAACTCAACAAGATATATATGCAATGTAGACATGCACACATCAAGTATATAGGAATCAGACTTCATATATACATGCAATCAGACAATATTAGGTGAATGTGCAGACCCAACCAAAGAAAGAAGAACCAAAATGACACTGAAACACAATGACCAGACAAATATGCAAACATATGCACAAATGCACAGCTACAACTCAATGCAAACCAGATTCAAGTTCAAGCAATGCAACTGTAGCTCAAAGCAAAGTGCACCACTAGACCAACAGCAAGTAAACAAATGAATACAAGTCGAAATGCTAAGATCAAATGGAACAAACTAGTGAACAACAAGATGAACATATGAATGCAACAGTGGTACAAATCAAAAAATGCAGACCAGTAAACACCAAAGACCAACAACAAGTGTTGACCAAGACCAGACTGAAACTTCACTAATCCAGAACATCAAGGATACAAGGTTGCAAACATACATCATGAAACAGTGTGACAAACAGTCACATACATACATACATACATACATACATACATACATGTATGCATATAATATGTTTACAGGTACAACATAGTGCACCAGAGAACAATGCAGAATACACAAGCCAGTGCACAAATATATATAAATATACATATGTTTATACACATGTATACATACATATAGTGTCAACATAGCAGTTTGAAACTGCACATTCAACTACAGGAAAGCAACCAGGCTACACAATGAACTCAAGCTCAAGTAAATACAAGTACAGCTAGCAAAACCAAAATGAACAGCAGTTATAACTAAATTGTAGGCCAAAGTAACCAAAGTCAGAGAAGTCATCAAAAGTCGATATTGAACAAGTCGTTGACGAAGTTAATACTCAATGCAAATGCACAAGTACAGGAGAAACAAAACCAAGTTAGAAAATATCGCAAGTTCAAATTCAGAGCTGTGATGAACAAGAAATCGAAATCAACACCGTGTCAACCAAGCAACATAAATATATACGAGTTGAAGAAGTCAGAGATCAATCTCAACATTCAATCAAAATCATACGGCCGAAATAAAAAAATTGACAAATTCAAATATATTATCAGACTAGTTCGTATATGAAATACGAACGAAAATATAGGAACGAGAATTCTATTTAAACCCTATACATCATCGGCAAAAATGCAGTGATTCGAGTAAAAGCGAAATAGAGAACAATAATCATTCACTCGAAACAAGATCGAGTTCAAGCAAGCCAAAACCAGCAAAGCAAAAGGAGAAAATCACATACCGGTATCGTAGACGAACTCGATCAAGAGGAGGAGCTGCGAACATTCGAATTGATCAAAGAAAGAAATTGAAGCATCGACAATAAATTCGACAGAGCGGCGCCTTAAATTTTCACAAGCCCTAATTTCTCAAAAAGGAACGAGAAGCCACCATTTTCACAAGCAAAGCGGGCCGGAAATAAAAGGGAAAGAAAGCAGGCCGGCATATAATAGAATATAGAGGGAGTTGTTTAATCACTTATTATAGGCCGACCAAATTAAAATTAGGGCTTAGCTTTATTACATTTAAATTAGGGTTTGTTTTGTTTTATTTTTGTTTAAAATTGTATTTTCCTTTTTAGAACATTGTATTTACTAGTCGTGTGACTAGAGGACAAACTACGAGGCGTAGTTTGAGAATTCGCAACTCAGTGGCTGAGTTGTGGTAGGGTTTTGAGCATAGAGTTAGATTAGTCAATAGCGGGTATATCGAGTTTACGTATGTAAGCATCCGACTGTCTAATTTCTAGTACAAACCTTGGGGGCAGCACGTAGGCAGGGTTTTGCCGAAGCCGGGTAATTTCTGTGTTGTTCTGTTCTGCTTTTATTATTCTGATATTATCTGTGTTGTGTTTATTCTGCTGTGATCTGTGTTAAAATTAATATACACTTCCACAATAATTTTTATAATTAACACTATCACCCTATTCACCCCCCCTCTAGGGTGAAATCGATCCTACATATGCTATGCCACTGACCTGTCTGGATTGCTAAGTCGCTAAGTTGCCTCTATGTTAGCTCGCTGGATATTTTAGGTCGTTAACTCATAGGTCGTTAGCTCGTAGATCGTTAATCCGTTGAGTCTCTGGTGTCTTTAGATCATTAAGTCGTCCCTTCCTTAACTCGTTAGGTCGTTGGGTCTCTGGACCATTGAGTCGCTTAGTTCCTTAGGGTTTTAAGTCGGTAAGTCGTTGGGCCGCTAAGTCGTGGAAAAGAGGTGTTAACACTTGCCCCTCAAAGTATACGCCTAGGGACTAGGCCGTGTGCTTCGATACCTCTTAACTCGTGCCATCCTGAGTCATTAAGTCGTAAGCAACTTATAAGAAAGTTAGGTCGTTTGCGTCGATTCGAGTTCCACTGCCCCTGTATATAAGTCTCTCAGATTGCTTCTTCTCCTCACTTCTCTGCCTATCACTTTTCCGCCATTGCTGTACTTGAGATCCAGAACTTCAAAGCGAATTTCCACTCCTCGTTATTTCGATCATCATTTCCAACAGCGAATTTAGGTAATGCCGATCATTCATCCATTGCGTCTTCCATCGATCCTCCTATTATCAGTTTTATGCAATTTCTGTTACCATTTTGTAAAATTATACTTCGTTTCACCCTCTGATCATCGTCAAATCGTTGATAATTGCTTAAAAAATGAATCGGCTGAGGATCTAAGTGCATTATTTGGCAAATGTTAGAATTTGTGGAGTTAACGATGATTTTTTCGAAATTTGGAGAAGGCGATGAGGTTTTATGTGTTTGGAGGAGATGAGGAGATGTTGGGTTAACGGGTTAGTGGATAGCGGGTTATGTTGCGGCGTTTCTGGTGAGGTAAGGGGGATGGACACGCAGCAACATGTGAGTGGAGAGCAGGACTTAGGGTTTATGATGAAAGAAAACTTGGCATTTCCGAGTTACTCTTAGAGCGACCAAATGAATCGAACGACCCAAGAGCCTTACGACTTAAAAGTATCTGATGCAGCGCAATCTACTAACTCCACTACATTGAGTCGCCCGCTGGCCTTAGGTCGCTCACGACCTAATGAAAGTCGTTCGCGAGATAGTGTGTTAAGCATTCTAGCGCTCATGTCTTTAGGTCGTAATACAGTGCAATCTACGTGTGCTTTATGTTAACGCTAAAATTTAAACGCTAACACCCTGGTGAGTGTATCAGTAATGTGAAAGCACCACCCGCTTCTGGCGGGAATTGAAATAAGCAGAAAATCGTAGAAAAGTAAAGAGACAGCAGTTTTATAGTGGTTCGGCTTGAAATTAAGCCTACGTCCACTTTATCTTCTTTATTAATGATTCGGTTACAACTCTTTACAATACACTTTGATTACAACAAGCTTTAGAAGAGCAACTAGAAATTTGATGTAAGAGAGCTTTGTGAATCCATGTCGGATGAGTTAAGTCTTCACTTGAAGTTCGTTGAAGTGTCTTCGGTGTTTGAAGTGTCGGATGAGTTGAGAAAGCAGCAGAGTATCGGCGCTTTAGATAATGAGCCAAAAGTCCTCTTTAAGTTGGAGCTAATGCTGTATTTATAGGTGAATTCTGAACAGGTGTTAGGTCGTGGACGACCTAAGATAGGTCGGTAGGTCTCCATCGACCTAAGGAGCAAGGGCTACGACTTAGTGGTTTTGCACTGAATCATTTAATGGAAGTTCACAAGTCATAGGTCGTGAACGGTTTAAAATAGGTCGTAGGTTGCAAGCGACCTTAGTGGCTTAACAGGGTGCACTTGATCTGCCTGAGTGAAGTGGTATGTTGTAGGTCGTGAACGACCTAAGGAGTAGTTGCTGAAGCTTTTAAGTCGTTAAACTGTTCCATCTTTAGGTCACTTGACTGCTTTGTGATGTTTAGGTCGCTTCAGCCTTTAGGTCGTTAGCTTCTTTCAGGAGTTAGGTCGCTGAGTATTTTAGGTCGTTAGGTCGCTGAGTGTGTTAGGTCGTTAGGTTGCTGAGTATTTTAGGTCGTTAGGTCGCTGAGTGTGTTAGGTCATTAGGTTTTTAGGTCGCTAGGTTTTAGGTCGCTCCAAAAGAGGAGTTAACACTTGCCCCTCGAAGTACAGGCCTATATCATAGGTCGTGTGCTTCGATCTAACTCTGCTAGGTCGTGAGCGACCTAAAACCTGTGCTAACTCGCATGCCTATTCGCCTTCTTCCCGTTGCCCCATATAAATTTTTAGGTCGCTGATTCTTCCTCACTCACCTGCTTCAATTTCCCGCTCTGCCATTAATAGAACTTTGTGATTTCAAAGGCGAATTTGATTTAATCATTCAACAATTCATTCTCGCTATCATATTACGTAAGTACACTCGATCTTTATCCATTCCACGATCACCATCGAACCCCGAATTCTAATCTTCGAACCCCAGACCAATTTTGTACACCGTGCTTAATTTTGAGTCATGTCGTGATTGACTTTTGATCGTTATTGGTGACTGTTGTTTGTTGTGATTCACGAACGCACAGCAATGAGTTGGATCTATGATAGATCAGAGATGTTTTGAATTGGTTTTCGGGTGATTTGATGGTATGAAGAGATGATGAATTTCACGAAGAGGATGATGGATTTCATTGTATTGGCGATAACGGGTTATCGGGTCTGGTGAGTTATTGCATGGAGAGGAAGTCAGCGATTTAACAGATCTGAGCGACTTAAAAACCTGGCCTACCTAACGAAACAACCGACCTAAGAACTCTCGCGACCTAAGTTTTAAGTCGCACTGGGACTCGAACGACCTATGACTTAGCAGCTTAGACGTGAATTGCACGACCCAACTTTTTTGCGAGCTAACCTGCTCTGAGCGACTTAACAAATTAACGACCTAATTTTCTGCGGCATGGGCTTTAGGTCGCGGCCGAGTTAGGACTTAGACAAATTTGCATTGCCTCGATCTGAAGTTTCAAGCCTTGAACCCTTTGACTTATACGTTGCGACCTAAGAAAGCTCAATCTATGCTAGGTCGCTGAACGACCTAAGAGATGAACAGAATTGGAACACTTGTACAATTTGAAAGAGCTTGTTTGAACTTGAACTTTGTTGAACTTCTTTATAGATTAAATCAACTTTAGTGCTAATAACCTGTTAAAACATAACATTTGCAGAAAACTAGGGCGAATATACTGCCATTGATTGCCCACACCGAATGACAGATTAGTCGATAAAGAATAATCAACTTAAATGAACTTTGTGAATGAAATGCTGTTAATCAACAAATTCAAGTGAAGTATTAAAGAAAAGCTAAAATAATCAACTAAAGCTGATCTGTTTGCATCAACACTGTACTTGGACTTAAAATAACAAGCCCTGAAATTCTATAATCGACACATGTCAACTAATTTGATTCCAGTCATATTTGCTTGTTATTTTACAAGTTTTGCACAACACTTCACACTTTTAGGAAACGTGCACCTTCATATTTGAATGTCCAGTTCCTTGTGTAGAATAACTTCTCAACAAGAAGAAACAGGACAAACTGGAGAAGCCTTTCCAATCGCTAATCCATTGATTGATCCTCCGAAAAGAACTCCTACCTCCTTGACTCATAAAGTTTTTAGCCAATTGTGCACTCAGTTTGGACTTGCTGAAACAGATGTTTTGCTTCCCGGAGTAAATGATACTGCTGACAGGCCACCTCTTAGCTTTGTCGCGGTTAATCGTCAGATGTGCTTAAGTGGAGCTATTCCTCCTTTTAATGATTTTCTTCAGCAACTTTTTCTCCGACTGGCTATCTCCCCCTTCCAGCTACACCCCAATGGTTATGCCATTCTGATGGGGTTATATGTGCTATTCAGGAGGACGCTCGACCCTTCCGAGCTTTGACGAAATTTGTTACTTATGCTCTTTTGCTAAAAACAAAGACCATCCTTCCATCACACTTGTGAGAAGTGCTAGGAACCGTAAACTGATCATCGGTCTTCCTGAGAGCGCTCACGGGTTTCTGAGTCAATTTTTCTTCGTTCGCTGTCCTTCGGGATTTTACGCTGTCTGGAGAGAAGGAAGTAAGACTATTTACCTTTACCCCTTCTATTTTCTGAGCTTTTTGAAGTCCGAATTGCCAAGTGCTAACTTTGCCTTTACTTTTCAGCGCTTCCTCCTCCTTCTACAGAACATGGCCATAAGCCAACTTTTGAGAGGCTTATGGCTGTGCCAATCGAGGAGAGAAGCATCAAATTTCCGTTGAAAGACGAATTTCTACCCCAGTTCGGACTTCTTCACTCTTCCCGTTCTACTCAGCCTCATGAAGTCCCTGATTCTCCAGCAAAGACATCAGATGCCCCAGCTCTTGTCGAAGAACTTACACCGAAAGAACCTACCACTAAGGCTTCACTGGTGAAGTGTTCTACTTCTATTGACGTTGCGGGGTCGTCTGGCAAATTTGCACTTGCCCCGGTTATTGAGAAAGAAGAAACTCCTCGTCATTCCGAAAAGGCGGCTGATGTAGAAGTTGAAAAATATGATATTTTCGCTGGACTGAGCGATCTTGTGGTGACTTCACAGGAGCTCTTTAAAGATGATATTACTACTGCTAAAGTTATTTCTCCAGCATCTGGGGCGACATCCGCCTTGCAACAAACTCCGTCAACCCAAGAGTTAACGCCAGCTGCAAAAACCGACATCACTCCCAAGCCGAAGAGTGGTTTGTAGTTTGACGCGCATAGTCTACACACCACACACACTTAAAATTTTTAGCGATTATATGCACTTGGCTTCTTTATTTCGAAGATTTTTAAGACGTTTCTCTTTTTCATTTTCAGATTCTCCGATGGAGCAAAGTGGATCATATTATGAAAATTTCCAGCGCCATGGAAGCCGTGACACTTAGGATTACAGGCGCTATCTTCCCGTCCATAGAGAAACCGATGAAGAAAGAGCCACTAGAAAAGCTCGTGAAAGGCGGGACTACGAGGAGTGCCATAGGAGAGGAGATGAATGACATGATTCATCCCAGAGAGATGATGACTCTCATAAAAGAAAAACTTATGATGATAAAGGAAAGAGTCACGTCGTCGGCGATCCAAGCAAATGGACCAAGCTTAGTGACGCGTCTGCAATTTCTGAAAAGATCGTTGCTCCTAACCCTCTTGACATCCCCTCCAGTTCTCCTGCTCTTGAGAAGACTGACATTCAGACAATTATCAACAGGACTCAGTATCAAGTAAAGGATGCTCCACCCACACTTCAAAACCGATTCCCAAATTGGTGTTTAAAGGGAGTGTGTTTCGACTTAGACTTGGTACCGATTGATAAGCAAGCTATGTTAAGAAACCATGATGCTCTCAAACTCGATATCAAGAGGATGTCTAGCTGGCAGAAACTTGTTGACGAGCTTCAAAGAGTTAACCGTATGAACCTCGAAGCCATGTTGACTATGGAGAATGACAAGTCGGAGTGGGATAAAATTTGTAAGCAGCATGATGCAGAAATGACAAGCATTGCTGATGATAACGCGAGACTTGAGTCTGAAGTTCAGAAACTCAAGGAAGATCTTGCCACTTTTTCCACTTCTTTTACTAAAAAGGAAGAAGTACTCCAAAAGCAAGTACGGGATGCTCATGCTAGTCAACGAGACGCTGAGGCTAGATATGAGGCGTAGGAGAAAATTGTTGAAAGTTACCGCACCGATGTTGCTCGGTTGCGAGAAAAAACTAGTTCCCAAGACATGGAAATTGAAAGGTTAAAAGCCTGACTTCTTAAAGTTGAAAAAGAGCGGGATGAGGCAGTTGCCGGAAAAGAAGCAGTCATCGCCGGAAAAGAAGCAGCCGAGCAATCACACGAGGCGACGAATGCCAAAATTAGCTCTACCCAATTTGATTTATATATCCATAGCTTCTTGGGGCGCGGGAGCCTCTCATTTTTGGGACCGACATACGAAATCACTTTGGCCGAAGTATGGGAAGCGGTAATTGACATGTTAGGAGGTGCCGGTTATGCTGAAGCGAACCTTGAAGCATGTTATTTAGATGACGAGGCCCGTGCAGCTCTTGCTAAGGGAAAAGAGCAACTTGCTAAGGCGCGAGCTGAAGCGGTGGGAGAAGAGCATCCGGAACAGGAAGCCTCCAACTGCCCCTGCCCATACTTCGGTATCAGCTAAAGTTAATATCATTGGCTCCAGTTCCCATTCTCCACCTCCTGCTAAAATCGTAACCGAGATTACAACTGCACGGGGCGGAGATGATGGCGAAGAAAGCGCCGAAATACAAGCCTACGAGATTGATATTACAAAGCCAACTCCTCCAGGTAACTTCAACGTTGAACCAAGTCAAGTGGACTACTTGTTTGCTTCAACCGAGCTTGATGAATTTCTCGATTGTTACTTAAGTTTTGATGAGCCACTGTCTCCTCTTTTTTTTGGAGAATACTGATTTTAACTTCTTTTCTTCTGTAGCGGAAACACCGAGCGCTGTACACACTTCTCCTCTTCCAGCTGTTCCTCCTCCATCCCTTCAAGTCACTCCTGCTTCTCAGCCGGGATCGCAGGAAGAGCAAATAGCAGTCCTTCAAGGTTTGGAGGATCCACCCGCTTCACAAGAGCAGAAGGCGGAAGAACTTGAGGACAGTGAAAAGACCCCGGAGTAGTCTTATGACGATGATACAAAACTTTCTACGTTGCTAACTCCGGGAAGTGAGTCTTCTTCAAAGAAGAAGGGGAAACGCGCAATTTCGAAGAAGAGAAGGAAAAGCACTTCTGCTGCTGGAGAGGAAGCGGAAGTTGACCCAGCTATACCTCTTTCTCCTTCTTCCCCGACCCGCCCACCTCGGCTTCCAAAATTAACCATCAAGCCGGGTAAAGGCTCTAAAGGTAGCGTTAAGAAGGAGGAACGAGTTGGACTTTAGGCTCCTTATTTTGCCTTTTGCTCGTTCATTGATGTTTGTATTGACCGAAGATTGTGCGAGTACCGGTCCTTGCTCTCTTAAACCTACACATGTATAAAATTTTATAATATGGAATATAATGATCCTTTTTTTTGTACAATCTTCTCGTATATATTCGTGAATGCATTTATTCCTTGTTTCTGCACAAGTTTCTTTGTATGATATTGCAGTGAGCTAGTGGTATGTTGCTTAAGCGTTGCTTTTATTAATGTAGCTATATTATATCGCATTGCCCCCAAACCACGGCTTGCTGCGATCTTCTCTATTTCGAGAAGATTTGTAATCTTACTTCAGAGAATAATTCTTCCATTTTTAGGAAGTTGTATTCTGCTTTAGTAGAGTTATGTTTTGTATTGGAGAAGTTTTTCTTTCTTTGTTTTTTTAAACACTTCAACTTTCGGGAATGATCACTTTTATTTGTTGAAAAGTGGATTTCCCTACGTAGTGAAGCGAGTTTCTGAAGAATGTTTTTGACATGTTTGTCAGAAAACTGTATTCCATCATTGAATGGGACCACGGGACAGACATCAGCGGTTTGATCAGATATTCGTTTGTACAAATAACCTTAAATGTTTAGCTGCGGTCTAGAACCTTCTTTTTGAGAAGGTGCCCCTTTAGTGGTTCCATCAACAAAGTTTTTTGAATATGCCTTTGGGAAAGGCTTTTTTTTTATATTTGGACTTTGAGGAGTAGCATAGACTCCAAAGAGTAGTATTTGGACTCTGCAGAGTAGCATGGACTCTGTAGAGTAGTAGTTGGACTCCGAAGAGTAGCACGTGAACTCGAGGAGTAGCATTTGGACTTTGTAGAGTAGCATGGACTTTGTAGAGTAGCAGTTGGACTCCGAAGAGTAGCACGTGAACTCGGAGGAGTAGCATTTAGACTCTGTAGAGTAGCATGGACTCTGTAGAATAGCAGTTGGACTTCGAAGAGTAGCACGTGAACTCGGAGGAGTAGCATTTGGACTCTGTAGAGTAGCATGGACTCTGTAGAGTAGCAGTTGGACTCCAAAGAGTAGCACGTGAACTCGGAGTAGTAGCATTTGGACTCTATAGAGTAGCATGGACTCTGTAGAGTAGCAGTTGGACTCCGAAGAGTAGCACGTGAACTCAGAGGAGTAGCATTTGGACTCTGCAGAGTAGCATGGACTCTACAGAGTAGTTTGTTGCTCGTGTCCTTCCACCATCTGCTTCTTAGCGATTCCTTGTTATCACTTCAAGTACATGTCCCATTCTTTTGCAAGTTGTTAGCTTTTGGCCAGAGAAGTGTACTTTATCATCGAGTGAATCCACGGGGCAGACGCTAGCTACTTTACTGGATGTTCGTTTGCACAAACGATCGCGATTAGTTAGCGATGGTCTGGAACCTTCTCGTTAGAAAGGTGCCCGCTTTGGTGAAACCATCAACTGTATGTGAATGGCACTTCTCTGGTAGGGATTGAATTTTTGAAACTTTGTTGGAATCTCTTGGCTTCATGATGTGTTGAATAGGTAAGCTTTGCTTCGATGGCCTGCAATATTAAATCGACATTTTAGCAATATTTTTAATATGTTTGCATATCGAAAAGAGACAGGCATCTTATAGTATTGAAGGACACAAAATTTATAGTTCTTTATTATTATTTCGCACTGATTTCTCATTGGTTTACAATACAAGAGTTATACATCCATCATCATTTTACAAATTTAAGCAATGCTTTTTAAGTAAAAAATGGACGAGGGTGATTGTTGTTCAAGAATCTCGCGATCGAATCCTTTTTCTGCTGGGTTCATAGTTCTGGATCCATATGCCAGACAAAATGAAAGATGCCCAGTCGCAGTTTTGTGGGTAGTTGGCAGCACTTTGATTAACTTCATTTTAAAGTGTAAGCATATCTCTCCAACTCGCCCCGACTTTTGCCTGCTGGGTAAGGACCCTCTGTAACCATATTAATGACAAGCTTTTAGGATTCCTGCACTGCAGTTTTGTTGCCTGAGCTGGATTGATGGGCATGAAGTTCTTGCCCTTGAGTGGATGAGGTTGGGTCGACTGTGTTTTTCTTCAGATATTGTTGCAGTTTATTCTGCTTCAATAACTCTTCAATCACATTCTTTAACTGGCGACATTGGTTAGTGTCATGGCCAGGTTGATTGTGAAATCGACAGAATCTCCCATTGTTCATTGCACCTCTCCCCATGTCAGGTGGTTTCGGATACTCGACAACATCCTTTGTTGCGAAGAAGATGTTTTTCGGCTTATTGGTTAAGGGAGTGAAATCTGATGGATTACAGTGGCGAGGTTTCTTCTCATTCCTCTGCTTCTTTCGTCCGTCATTTTCCCTTTTCTGATCTCCAGATTCTTTTTTGCTAGAAGCAACATTGTTATTCTTGACTTCGGCAACAACCACTTTGGTTGGCGCTGAAAGGCTTTCTAAGCGCATGAATTCGTCGGCTTTTTTATAAAACTTTTCAAGTGAATTGGGTTCCTTCATTTTTAACCATCTTCCAAATTCACTTGACTTGTTGATGGCTCTCATCAAGTAAGTCAGGATCATACGGGGCTCTGCATTATCCACTTTGGCCAAAGCTATATTGAAACGGTTCAAAAAAGATTTAATAGATTCTCCGGGAGCTTGTTCGAGGATGGACAATGACATTATGTCCTTGGCCTTTGAAGCATACAGCCTGAACTGATCTTTTAGTTTTCGAGTTAAGTCGGAGAATTGATCTATGGACCGGACTGGTAGCTTTGAGAACCATAGCAGAGCCACTCCTTCCAAGTATACTGGAAAATATCAGCATTTAATCTCATCTGATGCTCTTGCACCGGTCATATGCCAGTCGTACTTATATAGGAAATGATTAGGGTCACTTGTTCCATTATAAGCCCGGATAGTAGGAGGTACAAATTTCCTTGGAAATTTTGCTTTTAGGATCCTTTCAGTAAACGGCGTTTTGCTTGGAGTAAATCCCCAGTCGCTCTCATTTTCTTTGCTCTGCATGCTTTCTTTCATGATGTGGCAAACCATCCCTGATATGTACTCCTCATTGTTTAGAGGAATCACCGGGCAGACATCAGCTATTCTTTCGGAAGTTTGCATGGGCAAATGTTCACGAAAAGTTGGCTGCGGTCTTGGACCTTCGGCTTGGGAAGGTGGCGCTTCGGCGGTGCCAGTTGTTCTTTGAGGAATACTTCTCTCTTTGGGATTATGGGCATCTTCAGCACAGGTGGTCTCATTGTTTTCTGGTTGTCGATTTGCCCCAAGCAAAGCGTTTAATCTGTACATCATCAAAGCGTTTTGGGCTTCAATTTGTTGGTATAATCCGGCCACTGCATCGTCTAATTCAGCCCTTGTGACTCCAACGGTAGGAGTTGCCTGGTTTGCTGTTGGGGAAGCGGAGGTCCCCTCATGAGCATTTCCGGATCTGGTAGATCTGCTCTTTCTTCCACGAGCCATGATTTCAGATAAACTTATGGACTTTAGAGAGATTTTTTCAACAAATCTTTGCGAAGCAATGGTGGAAAAATTCTTGAGTTGGTTTCTCAGTGAAAGCACCAAAATGTTAACGCTAAAATTTAAACGCTAACACCCTGGTGTGTGTATTAGTAATGTGAAAGCACCACCCGCTTCTGGCGAGACTTGAAATAAGCATAAAATCGCAGAAAAGTAAAGAGACAGCAGTTTTATAGTGGTTCGGCTTGAAATTAAGCCTACATCCACTTTATCTTCTTCATTAATGATTCGGTTACAACTCTTTACAATAAACTTTGATTACAACAAGCTTTAGAAGATGGTTGGAACGAAGCTGAATTTAATGGAAGTTCACAAGTCATAGTTCGTGAACGGTTTAAAATAGGTCGTAGGTCGCGAGCGACCTTAGTGGTTTAAAGGGTGCACTTGATCTGCCTGAGTGAAGTGGTATGTTGTAGGTCGTGAACGACCTAAGGAGTAGTTGTTGAAGCTTTTAAGTCGTTGAACTGTTCCATCATTAGGTCGCTTGATTGCTTTGTGATGTTTAGGTCGCTTTAGCCTTTAGGTCGTTAGCTTCTTTCAGGAGTTAGGTCGTTGAGTATTTTAGGTCATTAGGTCGCTGAGTGTGTTAGGTCATTAGGTCGCTGAGTATTTTAGGTCGTTAGGTCGTTGAGTGTGTTAGGTCGTTAGGTTTTTAGGTCGCTAGGTTTTAGGTCGCTCCAAAAGAGGAGTTAACAGTTTAGGTCGCCAGCGACCTAGTGAAATGATGAGTCGCTCAAGCGACCTAGCGAGTCACATTGGCCGACCTAACCAAGCAACGACCCTAACGAGCAACGACATAACAAGCTATGCTACGCAACTACTCAGACCGTATTCTTGTTTGTCTCGCTCAACTTCCTTAGGTCGCGAACGTCCTAACTTATGTCCCGAAGTTTAGGTCACGCGGGAAGATAAGTCGCAAACGACCTATCATAACTCGTTGGTTATTCTTATGCCGCTTTCCACTCTAAATCATGTTCAAGTATGCCGCATTCTAGTAAGTCGCTCAAGTATGTTGAATCCTTATGTCGCTGCCAAGTTCCATTAGATCGCTACTGGATGCTAAAGCTTAAGTTGCTAGGAAGATAGGCAGCTAAGTCGTTCCTGGAGGATATGTTACTTGTTTGAGTCGTAGATCGTGTGAGTTGTATATATATTAGGTCGCATGGATGTTGTACATAGTGTTATGCCGTGAGTCGTTTGTGATGTTTTGTACTTAGGTCGTATGTCGTTGAATCACCTGCATGTATAGGTCGTAAGTCGTTCATGTTGTAAAGTGTGATGTTGTAACTAAGCCGTGAATGTTAAGTCGTGTGTGTTGAGTTGTAACCCTATAAATAGGGATGTGTGGGTCATTTGTAAGGTTGGTTGATTTTGAATAAAACTTTGTTTGTGTGTTTTGTGCCATTTCGAAATTGGTAGTTGAGTATTATCTCCTATCTCCACCTTCGGCATTTGAGTGCGCTCGAATCAACGATTGTTGAAGCCAATTCATGGTATCAAGTGCGCTTGATCAACGTTCGAAGAATTGTAGATCTTCTTTCACGGCATCGTGCGCGATCAACGTGACGAAGATAGCTAGAATCTGGTACCTTTGAGATCAACGGATTTGGGCATTTCGGTATTTTCCATTCCATCGATTGCTACTTTCATCGTTGTATCCATTTCTGTTATTTTCGCTGCGTCATTTGGTATCAGAGCTAGACTTAGCCAATCATAGCTAAGCCGAGTCTTTGGAGCCAATTCCTATTGAAGAATTCAAGCCGAGCCAATTGAGTTTAGGCCGAGCTAGTTGAAGTATTTGAAGTACAGATCCGAGCTAGTTGAAGGCCGTGTATCACTTTGTTGTTTCAGGCTGAGTGCAAAGATTCGAGTTGAAGTGTGAAGTTCAATTTGAAGTTCAAGCCGAGAGTTAATTTTTGTTGAAGATTGTTGTTTGTTTTGACAATGCCTCCGCGAAGAGCTAATCGTCATCAAAATGTTGAAGATTTGTACAAAAGAGAAGATGCCGAACAAATGGAACAACGAATTAGCAACAAATTCAATGAGAAGTTGGATGAAGGTATTGGGAGGTTAGAGAAACTGATGATTGACATGAATCAAGGTCAAAGGAGAAGGTCGCCAGTCTCGAACCATGGAGGAAATAGAGTTTCGCCATAGGTTACGGAAGCGAGGAGGGTGTCGCCGCAATCTTACCGAGAAAGAAGAGAATCTTTAGTTTCATTGAGAAGAGAACATCATGAGCATAGAAGTGAAGAGATAAGAACTCCACGGGAGTATGAATATGAACCATATCGTGATGCTGAAAGACATAGTCGAAAAGATATGCGTGATCATAGAGATATTGATGGTCGAGATCGATATAGAAGTCCATTTGATTATGATGAAGAGGGTGATAGATGTAGTGCTCATTATCGAGGCGAGACCAAGTACGAAATGCATATCGGGAGGTTGAAGATGATCGACGATGGGAGTCGGGGATGAAAACTGAAATTCCAAAATTCAAGGGTGGAATGATAGTAGAAGAATTTTTGGATTGGTCATCTAATGTTGAAGAATTTTTTGACTTTAAGGAGGTTCCTGAGCATCGAAGAGTTAAGTTGGTTGCTACTCGTTTGAGAGGAAGAGCTATGGTATGGTGGCAACAAACTAAACTTACACGAGAACGGATGGGGAAGTCAAAGATTGCTACATGGGAGAAGATGAAGAAGTTAATGAAGGCTACATTCTTGCCGTATAATTATCAATCCCTTATGTATCAACGATTGCAGAATCTGAGATAGGGAACACAGTCTGTGAATGATTATGCGGATGAATTTTATCATATGATTGCGAGGAATGATATCAGGGAGACAAAAGAACAATTGACCGCTAGATTTGTTGGAGGGTTGAGAATGCAGATTCAAGATATGGTGAATATGTTTGATCCCAGATCTGTCGCTGAAGCACATCAGAAAGCACTTGCTTGGGAGAAACAAGGGAGACGAGGAGGTGGTGTGTTTACAAATTCCAACAATCAAATGAAAGGGGCTAGTAGCAATGCGAATGTTTCTAAGGCTGTTGCAAAACCGGTTGTTAGTGAAATTGCTAAGACCAAGGTCAATAGTGGTATCAAATGCTTCAATTGTCGGGAGTTTGGTCACAAAAGCAATGAATGTCCGAAGCCAAAGAAGCGAGCAATGATTGCTGAGGTTGAGGATGAGGATGTAGAAGCTGAATGTTCTAATTCACCACATGTTGAGGAGGAAGAAGAGTTGTCAAGAGATGAGGGTTGTAATTTAATGATGAGGAGGTCTTGTTTGACAACAAAGCAAGAGGATGATTCTAGCTGGTTGAGGAGCAACATTTTTCAGTCAATATGCACTATTTTGGGGAAGGTTTGCAAGTTTGTTATCGATGCTGGAAGTTGTGATAACATCATTTCTACCGAGGCTGTGAAGAAGTTGGCATTAAAGACTGAGAAGCATCCTAAACCCTACAAGTAAGCTTGGTTGAGGAAAGGTGGTGAGGTGAAGGTTGGACGTAGAGCTTGTGTTAATTTTTCTATTGGGAAGAGATATAAAGATGAAATATGGTGTGATGTGGTTGATATGGATGTATGCCATCTGTTGCTGGGGAGGCCGTGGCAGTATGATAGAGCTGCGCAACATAATGGACGTACCAACAGCTATAGTTTCATGTTCGAAGACACAAAAATCACTTTAGTTCCCAAGAAGCGACAACAAGAAGAAAGCAAGTTGGAGGAGATTGAAGAACTTAAAACTTTGCTATCTTTGAAGGAGTTTGTTAAGGAAGTAGAAGAGGAGCCTGAAGTATTTTTGTTGATTGGACGTGAGAGTAATGAAGTGGTTGAAATTCCTGAAGAAGTAAAGCCAGTGCTGGAAGAATTTGAAGATGTATTCCCTGAAGGGCTGCCAAAGGAGTTACCACCATTGAGGGACATACAACACCAAATAGATCTTGTTCAAGGAGTTGTGTTACCACATAAACCACATTACAGGATGAGTCCAAAGGAACATGAAGAGTTGAGAAGGCAGGTGGAAGAGTTGCTTGAACAAGGGTGCATACAGGAGAGCTTAAGTCCTTGTGCTGTACCAGCATTGTTAGTACCGAAGAAGGATGGTTCGTGGAGAATGTGTATCAATAGTCGGGCATTGAACAAGATTACTGTGAGGTATAGATTTCCAATGCTTAGATTGGATGACTTGTTGGATCAACTAAGTGGAGCTACTATCTTTTCAATGATCGATTTGAAGAGTGGTTATCATCAAATTCGAATTAGACCAGGGGACGAATGGAAGACAGCATTCAAGACGAGGGAAGGATTATACGAATGGCTGGTTATGCCGTTTGGTCTTTCGAATGCACCTAGTACATTTATGCGGGTGATGAATCAGATCTTCAGACCGTTTATTGGGAAGTTCGTGGTGGTGTATTTTGATGATATACTGATATAGATTGGAAGCTCAGAAGAACACTTGCATCATTTGAGAGAAGTGTTGTTGATACTACGACAGGAACAATTTTATGCTGCAACAAAGAAATGCGTGTTCATGACGCATAGTGTTTTATTTTTCGGATATGTTATATCATAAGGAGGTATACAGGTGGATCAGAATAAAGTTTAAGCAATCAGAAATTGGCCACAACCCAGGACGATAACAGAAGTTAGAAGTTTTCATGGTTTAGCATCATTCTACCGAAGATTTATTCCACACTTCAGTAGTGTGATGTCACCAGTTACTGATTGTATGAAGGGGAAGCAATTTTCATGGTCAGAGGAAGCAGGATTAGCTTTGGAGCGGATCAAGGAACTTTTGACGACAGCACCAGCTCTAGTATTCCCTGATTTTCGGTTGTTGTTTGAGTTACATACTGATGCATCAAAGGTTGGAATTGGAGGAGTGTTAAGTCAG